>JALJVW010003354.1:0-24741 GCA_024865655.1 Emberiza elegans
ATACAAGCCTACTGGGGTTTAAGCCAAGACACTGAGCTAATCCTACTGGACTGGTTTGTAAGCCTTGTCTCTAGCAATTCCCATCAGCTTGCAAGCATTATCAGTAGAAAGGGGTAAATAAGATTTTCGAGCACATGCATGAGCAAGTCTGAGCCAGAACTCAAAGTACAAGACAAACAGTCCCAAATCAGCCACCCACGGGGAAAGGAAGAAGAAAAGCAGATGAAACAAGTGCCATTGTGGCTGAATTGCAGCATTTATCCCATGGTCAAATCTTTCTGTACAAAAGCACCTCAATTCAAACACAGCTTAAGATCAAGGAATTCAAGTGTTTTGAGAGTATTTAAAGCCTGATCCCTATTACTTTCAAGGAAAGGTAGATACTAAATTCCTTAAAAACACAAACATGGGTCTATTTGGGACCACATTCTTCAAAAGCAGGAATGGAGGTTAACAATTGCAGAACTGTTTCCATTGGAAAAGACCTTTAAGACCATAGAGTCCTCCCAATAACCTGTGACCACTAACACTGCCAAGGCCACCACCAAAGCATTTCCCAGGAAATGTCGTGGGATGGGACATCCTTCTTGTCTCATTTGTCTCCCCAGGAGCCCCTTGGAAAGAGAAATGCCCACACGGGCTTTATCTGATTCCTTCCCAGCCATCCTTTCCCTCACTCCTGGGTCTCATTTGCTCCACAGGCTTCACCAGCTCGCTCAGCTCAGAGGAGCTGTCAGAGGGGAAAACGCTGCCTGGTGTGGGGCATTCTGATCCCTGTCTCATCTTGATTCCATCTGCCCCACTCCCTCCCCCATCAAAGAGACCAAAGGATCCCCCCAGCCCCACGGTTCTGCACCAGATCCCGGGCATGTTCCCTTCTCCGCTCCTTGGTGGCCCTAGGGAGGCTCCAGAGCCCTCCCTGTGTGCGGGACAGTGGCTGCAGCACCGCTGCACCTGCGTGCAAGCAGCTGCGCCAGTTCACAGTCTGGAACGGAATTCTCAGCACACACAAATGACAACTGGCATTTCAGGGCTGGCAGGAGAAGCTAAATCCATCTGCTCGCTGCCCTTTCTAGCCATGGCCACGCTGATGCAACTGGAAGAATTGCCCCTGCCCAGGAAGCTCTCAGGTGCCAGGGAGGAGCAAAAGCCAGGTGTTTCTGAGGCGCTGGCTGCCAGTGCCTCAGGTTTTCTTTCCAAGTTCTAAGAGGTTTGGACTATTTTTACGATTTCAGCACTTTCTGTGCACCCCTGTGAGCGAGTAAGCCCCACAAACCCTCTCCCTCAAAGCCTTGAGGTAGTGCCAAAGCAGAACTTGTTCACGCTCTTTTCTCCTGGTGATTTTCTAATCCTGTGCAGACTCTGATAACAAACCCGTGCTGTAGAGAAAAGACTGACCTTGGCATGCTGGGGCACTTTCTGGGTGGGTGTTTGAATCTGCTTTTCCAGGCCTTGGGCTGAGCAGGGTGAGGCCGAGGCCTGGGGCCCTGCAGCTGGCGCCGGGAGCCCCCGGGGCAGCGGCGAGGGGCGGCCCTGAGGGGCGGCACAGGGGGCATTTCCCCCGAGCGGGCGGGCGGCGGGGAAAGGCGCCCTGGGCACAAGGGCAGGCACAAGGGCCCCGGCTCTCTGCAGGGCGGGCGGCCCAGCGCCAATCGCTGCTCCCGGAGCCGCTGCCAGGGCCGTGTCTCCTCCCCGCCGCTGACCCTGCGCCTGCAGCGCTGCCTCCGGCTCTGCCGGGCTCCCCGGCACGGACGGCAAGGACGGGGACACGCTGCAGCAGGGCCCAGCAGGGACACCCAGATGGTGCCAGGGCTGCAGCTCCTCTCCTGCAAGGAAAGGCTGACACAGCTCGGCTTCTTCAGCCTGGGAAAGAGACCCAGCCTTGACCCAGCTGTGGCCTTCCAGGACCTGAGGGCAGCCTACAAGAAAGCTGGACAGGGACTTTGTATCAGGGCAGGCAGGGACAGGACAAGGGAGAATGGATCCAAATGGAGAGAGATGAGGTTTAGGTAAGGGATTCAGAAAAAAGACCCTCCTGGAACAGTTTGCCCAGAGAAGGTGTGGATGTTGAGAAGAGGAAATCAGAAGAGTGAGAGGGGGAGAGATCCACAGTTGGCCTTGGATCCAGGATGGGTCCATTTGCCATGGATTCATCATCAGGTGGTAGGAGCTGAGTTAGAAATGGGCTCCCCTGAGCCTGGATCACCTCCCAATGCCCAGACAGCAGCAGAACAGAGGTGGCTGGAGCCCCACTGAGCCCAGGCTGTTGGTAGAAGGAGCAGCCTTGGCCAGCAGCTGCCTCTCTCCTGTGTGGGAATTGACCCCTTGCAGCTCTGTCTGTGGAAACAGAACACAGTGCTGAGTGTCAGGAGTTGGGGATTTTGGCAACAAAGTCCTGTGCTACTGGGACAGGTAGTTTGGGAATTGCCAAACTCTGTATGAGCTTTGTGCCTTCACTGAATGGATTAAAAGCTCCTCTATGTGCATGGGAAGGAAACCAAAGAATCACAGTATGTTAAGGATGGAATGGACTTTAAAGGCCTCTGGGCACGAGCACTTCCCCTAGAGCAAGCCCAAGCCCCATCCAGCCTGGCTTGGAACACTTCAGGGCTGGAACCTCCACAGCTTCCCTGGGGAACCTGCTCCAGTGTCTCACCACCCTCACAGTAAAAAAATTTCTTCCCTAATATCTAACCTAAATTTCCTTTCTTTCAATTTCTCCCCATCTCCTTGGCCTGTCACTACAGGGCAGCAGAGGTGTTTTAAACTCAGCAAACTGGTGGGCAAATTGGAAAGCAGCCCAAGGAATGGGTTAGAAATTAGAAGTCATCCCCAAGGGATATCTCCTGAGGGAAGAGAAGGGTGCATATCTTCTCCTGCAGCATCAGGAGCTGGTTGCATCCAGCTCAGAGTCAGGGACTAGTACTGAGGCAGCCTGGAAAATCCATTGGATCAGAGGGAATGATTGTACTGCAATGGACATCTCTCCCAGGCCGTGGGAGAGCAGGCTGCCCTTGCAGCTCAGAGGGGGAAGGCCAAGGACCCTTGGCTGAACTCAGCTCTCAGACTCTGAAGGAACGTTTTTGTCAACACCCCCTATAATAATAGTGCGGAAGTAAGCCCGACTATTATCATATGAATGCCCAGCTAGCTCAGTAAAACAAGTCTCCAGCAGAGACCCAATGACTGAGATAAAGGAGAAGCCGCCGAGCTCCTTCCTAGCAAACCAGTGATACTCAGCTTAAGTGATTCAGCTCTTTCGTGAGTTCAGCTCAGGCAGCTGGGAGGAATCGCTCGGGGCGTGGCAAGCAGGCGAGAAAGAAGAGGGGAAGAGAATACGAATTTCCGCAGTGAAGGTTTATTCTGGGAGGGGAAGGGACAGGGATTCTTCTTCTCCAACAAGGGGTACAGAGGGGCTCTTTTATAGCCTTGGCATGGATCCAAAACCAGCCAATGGCCGCAGGTTTAAGCATATTCCTTAACTGACCAATAGCTAAAAGGGTTACAATAGTATTGTCTTAACTGATTAAAGGACAAGGTTCTCAACACGGTCGGGTAAGAGGAACAGGACAACGCCCGCTCAGGGATGACTCAGCATTCAATTCTCCAAGGAGCTTTTCCTGTATCCTTGGGGTTCACTACAACTCCCCTTTCTGTTTTTACTAAAAGGCATTCCCTATAGTTCTTTTAAAACAGTGGAAAAGGCACGAAAACATAGCTAACACAATCACAACTACAAGGAGAATCAGCAAAATTCCCTTAACCAAAGAAGCAGCCCATCCTGTTAATCCCCAATGCCCAAAAAGTTCATTAACCCAGTCTGGAATAGTTTCTACTTTCAAGTCCTTCACGAGATCTTTCAAGTTTCTGGATGTTCGCATGGATGGATTCCGATCGTGAAGAGAGGTTGAAGCAGCACATTCCTTGAAGTCCTCACAGCCGTGTCCGTGGGCAAGCAGCAGGAAGTCGATTGCTGCTCGATTCTGGAGTGAAGCTTGTCTTGTAGTTTCTTCATCCTTTAAGAGATCACTCAGGGGCGCAGAGGTAGCATTGGCTTGTTTACTGAGCCAACACCCAAGGTGACTGATTTCACCGAGGGCTTTAGCTGCAGCTACCCATGGTAAAAACAAGGAAACCGCATAATCTTTTTTCGGTTTGTTCCAATCATACAATTTAGGGTCACAATTTTCATCAAATTCAGTGTAGGACCTTTTTTGGCGTTTTGATTCGCTTTCCTTTTTCCAATTATGTAACAGGGTGATATTTGGAGTAAGGGTGGAAAGTTTACCAAGGGTACAGGGACCTCCCTGGAGTCGGGAAGGGATCCCTGCCCAAACCCTGTCACCACAGATGAGAAACGTTCCCTTGGGTAGTACCTTGGGATGGAGCGAGGACACAGAGATCACACGAGCCGTGTAATTGCACCAATCATGAGGGTTATAGGCTTTGTTAATTGGTGATACATCTTTTCGATATGTGTTTTTGTTCTGGTCAATTCCTGGCCAATTACTATTTTTTGGACGTCTAAAGTAAAATTTGACGCAATATGTGGCCATGGAGGACCCCAATAGATCCAATTCTTGGGGCTCCTGATTATCATCTGGCAGAATTTTTGTCCACTCGTCCCAAGTATCAACCACATTGGGTCTCTTACCTGTGGTGCGAAGAACCTCTGAGTTATAGAAAGGCCAATCATCTGCAACAAAGGGAATTCCTACTAGACATGTGGAAAGTGGGTTATCAATGCTTCCCATGGACAAGCACAGGTTGTCCTGTTTTAGCGTTTTTTGCTAAGGTTACCCAGACATTATGACTGGGCTGAGGGCTGATCCAGCCGGAGACATGCGGTGCAGTGAAGAGCATCCAGGCTGCAGTGAGGACAGCACCAACGGAGATATTTTTCATCTTTGGGCAGGAATAGGGCTTCTGATAGGGAATATAAACAAAATTGTTAGCTTTATGATGAGAGGGTTTTGCCTAGATCTTTTCCTGTTCCTGTCCTCCCCCTTTTCTTTTAATTTCTAAGTTATGCTAAGGGAGAGAGTGGGTAGAAAGCAAAGGGATTTTTTAAAAGTTAGAGAAAAGGAACAATAGGGTATTTAAAATGCAAAAACAGAGTAACAACACATAATTCAAAAAACACTTTCATGTTAAGGCTATCTATGGCTTGATGCAGCAGGACATTATGTTGTCCTCAGTGTTGTCTGCTGTCTTGTGATGGGTCGGTCTGTGCTGGTGTTAGAGGGAGTTCGGCGACGTCTTCTTCTCCAGGCCGAGCTGGTTTGGTTCTGAGGTGGTCTTGTGTTTGCCTCAGGAGAGTTCTTGTCTTCATCTGCAGGAGCGGTATTCGAAGATTCTAAGTATGGTTTTACATTTTTCCTGGGTACCACCTTGGACCGGATGGCAGTAGCACACACGCATGTCCTCTACCCCAAGTAATCAGCTGATAAGGCCCAGAAAATTGATGTGATTCAGGATCCTTCACGAGCACTGGTGGTTTTTCAGTAAGCTTTTGCTTGGGTGGAATTTGCAAAGTGGCGAAGTATTGGTGGATCAGGCTCTGAAACTGAACAGTTCAAAAATTGATGACATAGAGAGCTTTACAAAGTCTTTCCACTGGAGATGTGATTTTCGTGTCTCTGTTCTGCTGATTGAGGACTCTTTTGAGGGTTTGATGTGTCCTTTCCACGATGGATTGTCCTGTGGGGTTTACAGGTATGCCAGTCTTGTGTGCTATGCCCCATGCATTGAAGAACTCCTTTAACTTACGGAAGTGTAGGCTGGTCCGTTATCTGTTTTGATTTCCTTTGGTACTCCCAGGGTGGCAAAAGCGAGTAGAAAGTGTTTTATTGTATGCAGTGCATTTTCTCCTGCGTGTGATGATGCAAACACAGCTCCTGAGAATGTGTCAACCGATACATGCACGTATTTTGATCTTCCAAACGGTGCAAAGTGAGTAACATCTGTCTGCCACAGCTGGCAGCTGTTCAGACCTCTGGGATTGACTCCCATTCCCATAGATGGTATCTGATAGGACTGACAGTTTGGACATGTAGCCACAATAGCCTTTGCCTGATCCTTTGAGAGTTTGAACATTCTCCTAAGGGCAGGCACATTTTGATGAAAAAAAACGCATGAGACAGCTTTGCCTGGGCAAAGATGTCAGGAATATTAGCAGTTTCAACAACCATTGCTAAAGCATCTGCTCTCCTGTTGCCTTCTGCAATAATACCTTGAAGGTCCGTGTGGGACCTCACATGCATTATATGGTAAGGCTGCTTTCTGTGGGAGATTAGGCGTACCAATTTAGAGAGCAGTTGGTACAACTTTGGGTTAGAAACCTCTTTAAGAAGAGCATGTTCTGCTCTCATAGCTATACCAGCAACATAAGCAGAATCTGTGACCAGATTAAAAGGTTCATTTTAAATCTTTCAAAAGCTCTGACTACAGCTGCTAATTCTGCAATCTGTGGTGAGCCCTGTACAATTTGTATGTCAGATTCCCAATTTTGAGTTTGGGGTCTCTCCATGTAATCACTGACTTGTGGGAGGACCCTGAACCATCAGTAAAGAGGGTTAGAGCTTTTAAGAGGTTTAACGCTTTGGATTCGTTTTGGAATCAAATGAAAGGTTTCCTTAGAATTAAAAAGTTTGTGCTTTGGGATTTGAGCTGTGGTTCGACCTGTGTAGCTGTCTAAGGCAAATTGAAGGCTCTCATTAGTTTGGATCAGATCCTCAAAATCAGTAAGAGTTATTGGCAAGTATATGCATTCAAAGTCACAACCTGAAAGAGAGCGAAGGCGAGTCCTAGCCTTTTTATTAGGTGAGCTATGATCTCCTGGTAGGTGGTAAGTGTCTTTGTGGGCTGGTTACTTGTAAAAATCCATTCTAGTATCAGCAGAGGATCTCGAAGCTGAGAGTCCCATTGAAAAATCAGTCCATGGAATCGGGGGTGCTTTTCCCAGAATGATGAACTGGAAAGGCAAGCTGGGGTCGAAGCGATGAGCTTTGCGTGAAGACAGAGCTTCCTGGACTTTGACAATAGCGCCTCTGGCTTCTTCTGTGAGAGTGCAGGGAGAGTCCAATTCCTTAGGTCCCCTAAGAAGGTTGAACAAGGGAACAAGGTCCTCTGTTGTAATTCCTAGCAGTGGACGTACCCAGTTGATGGATCCACACAGGCTGTGTAAGTCTCTCAAGGTTTTTGGATCATTAAGTATAGTGATCTGCTGGGGTACGATGGTCCTTTCCCGGATCTGGACTCCAAGGTAAGTCCATGGCTTGATGTACTGGATTTTGTCCTCACGAATCTCCATCCCTGCCTTTTCTATGGCTTCAATAGTCTTTTTAACTGTGTTGTCCAAATGAGTTTTGTCTGAAGCACACACCAGGATATCATCCATATAATGGTAGATTATGGAATCTGGAAATAATTTCGAATGGGAGACAAGATGTGAGCCACATACCACTGGCAGATACTCGGCGACGTTTTAAGTCCCTGAGGAAGAACAGTCCAATGGTATCTTTTTTGAGCGGGGCCTCGTTGTTGAGCGAGGAACGGAGAAGGCAAACCGAGGAGCATCATCTGGATGTAGAGGAATGCTGAAGAAACAGTCCTTAATGTCTATGACAACAAGTTCCCAGTCTCTAGGCAACATCGATGGGGAGGGCAAACCAGGCTGAGAGAGCCCGTGTCCTCGATGACCTCGTTGATTCTGCGAAGGTCGTGGAGAAGCCTCCATCTGTTAGTCCCAGGTTTTGGTAGGACGAAGACAGGAGAATTCCAAGGGCTATCGGACTCAACGATGTGACCTTTAGCTAGCTGTTCTTCCACTAGAGCGTTTAGGGCGCGCAACTTAATTTTAGAAAGGGGCCACTGTTGGACATGTATAGGCTTGTCACTTTTCCAGATGAGTCGAGGTGTTTCAGGAAGCGCCCCTAACTCAGTGGCCCCACTGAAAAATCCCGAGTGGGAATGCTTAAAGTGGCTCCCCACTGGGATAAAACGTCTCTGCCCCAAAGGGTGATGGGGCCCTTACCACAAATGGGCGGATGGTTGCCATCTGACCATCAGGACCTTCAACAAGGATGTTGTGCTTGCTCCTCATGGATACTGTATTTCCACCAATCCCGGAAATCATACCTGCAACAGGTTGTAGCTCCCAGCGCTTAGGCCAATCTGAGCGAGCGATGATGGTCACGTCAGCACCGGTGTCCAGCATCCCTGGCAGGTGGGTCAACTCTCCTTTGCAGGTGAGGCCGCACTCGATGAAAGGCTTGGATGTTCCCACGACTTGTACCCACATGGCTGTAGGGTTGAGAGGTATCTGTTCCTGTGATTCTTTGGAAGCAAGAAAGCTTGTGCTATTGGGGTACCCTTTGAAAGAAAAAAAATGGTAAGTCCATACAATATACCTGGATGAGGATTTCTTGTCCTGGCATCACCGTAAGCACTTCTGGAACAACAAATATTTCCTTTGGGCAATTAAGAGAGTCCCCTGTAATTAAAAAATGTCTGAGGGATCACCTTTAGGTCCATATTTACCAGTGGGAATTCTGTGGACATTATCATTAGTAAACTCAATGGACAAAGCAGTTACCAGTTGTCGGCGGGTTCCCATCTGGGTTGTCCCGTGGGTTGAATCCTCTTCTTGTGGTCTGGAACGCCTTGGGCTGAAGCGTGGTTGGGTCTGAATGGCCTTTGATTTGTTGTCATCGCCCGGGGCCCCTGGACCGGCTCCATAAGGCGTTCCCGGACGCTGCTGGAGGCGTTGCTGGATCTGGGGTCTCTGATGAGGGTAGCGGTGGTATCGAGGAGGTGATCTCTCAGGACAGTCCTTGATGTAATGTCCAAGTTGGCCACAGTGATGGCACTTAGCTTGGTCTTTAGAAGTCATTACTGCATAAATCCCAGAAACTCCTTCAGCAATACCCTTAGTAACAGCTTGGGCCACTGTGTTTTCAGTGGACATGTGACGCGTACAGCATTCTAGCATTTGCTCTATAGTAGGGTTTGTATCCACGGGTAGGGACCTCAAAATGGCTTTGCACTTTTCATTTGAATTACTCAAAGCAAGCTTACATAAGAGTTCCTTCCTTGCCTCTGCACTCTCAATCTGTTTCTCCAAAGCATCTTTAATTCTGTCTACAAATTTAATAAAACTTTCATCCAACCCTTGTTTAATAGTAGAAAAATGCATTGTTGGCAGTGACTCATCATGCATGAGAAGCAGAGAGGTTTTTGCTGCAGTTGCAACATCTTGTAAAGCGTCTTTTGTTAAAGTTTCTAATTGATTAGCAGGTTGTTGTAATGCACCTTCACCTGCAAGCTGATCCACTGAAAAATTCGTCTTATTAGCATCTGCAGCATAGGAATCTGATAATATTTTCAAATGTTTTTTCCAATTCCTTTCCCATAGCATATATTCTGCTGGGGAGAGGAGGCAATTTGCAATATTCTTTACATCATGTGGAAGTAAAACATATGCAGAGAACATAGCTTCTAGAAAATTTCTAAAGATATGTGCGCTTCTGCCATGGTCTTTGGCTATATTTCTTAATTGTATTAATTCCTTATTCGAAATTGCTGTCCACCTTTTAGCGGTGGCAGCTCCACCGTTTCGTCCTTGCAAGTACTCGACTGGAAATGCATTAATTTTCTGTGCAAGATCCCAATCACCAGTTTTGACAACCTCCATTTTAATGAAAGCCCATGGATCTGAATGAATCGTTTCAGAATCTGATTCACTGGAGGAGGCCTCTGAGGAGGACTGTATTATTAATTTGGATTTATGTTTTATTCGCTTAGAAAACGTTTTCAAGGGTTTCAAAGGCTGGTCAGAGGGGGTGGCGCTATTGGCACCAGAGTAGAAGCACAGCAAGGACGAGAACAGTCGGGGGTTTTCATAACATGGGGGTTTCTGAAATTGCGTCGGGGGGGAGGGAGGGGTGTTGAGGAGGCGCGGAAGGAGGACAAGGGGCTGAACCGGGTGGGGGTGCAGGGATAGGGAGTTGGGAGCACGACCAAGGCTGCCGGATTGAAATGCCGCGTTACAGGATTGATAGGTGTTTGAACGACGCTTAGTAAAATTCTCCTGTCCCGGGAAGGCTGAGGACAGGGGGGGGGGGACAGAGCCGGCAGGAAAGGCGGAGGGCGGGCGGCAGGAGAGGTGGGGTGGGTGCCACCACAGCAGGATGAGGGGGGGGAACAGAGGCGGAGGGAACCCTGGGAAAGGGAGGGGGACGGGGCGGGCAGGTCCCGGGTTGGGGGCGGCGGGAGGGGCGAACACGGAACGGCGGCGGTGGGGGGAAATCGGAGGAGGACATGGAGACGCGGAGGGAGAGAGGGGGGGGCGGGCATCCAGGCAGGACTAGTACTGAAGCAGCCGGGGGGGGATTGGATCTGAGGACGGGAACCCGACTGCAATGGGACCTGGGATGGACCAGAGGCCAGGACAGGGGTAGGCAGGATGTGTGGCTGAGATAGATAGACTCTGAACTGGGGTGGGGGTCAAGCCCCGGGACTATGAGGTGAGCAGCAGGGTGGGAGGAGGAAAGTGTTATCTCAGAGCCTGGTTGAGGGCAAAGTGGTGGCCTGGGCTGATTAGCAGAGTCTTATCACTCAGGCCATTTGCATTCGAAAGGTACTGACAGAACTCGTTTGCAAGAGTTTTTCGAGTTAAAATTCTGAACACTTTTAGTTATAAAATGAAATAAAGGCAAGAAATTAGTTACAGAGAAATCTTGTCTAGTTTGAGTGGGATATAAAGAGTGTTACCAATTTTGTCCCAAAAGGAATCGTCAGTAACAGTGTTCTTATTAGTTTCAGGAAAATGCGAGGTAATCCATAAAATAAATCGTTTAAGATTGCTTTTGAAAGTTTACCAGAAGAAAAGGAAAAAGTTGTTAGTAGATAGAATTTCTACAATGGTTAAATAAATCTCTCTCTCGATATCAGAAAGCTTTGGGGGTAGAAAAGAGGCACCCATATTCCTTCCAACAGAAAAAACCAGAAAAAAAAAAAAAAAAACTCAAAAACAATCAGAACCCAAAAGATGGTGCTGTCTGTACATTTTGATGCTGTTAATTAATACATACCATTCCTTTGGGGTGAATTCTGTGGAAGGCGTCTGCTTAGTCAGTTCTCCTCGAACAGTCTATGTTCAGATGCAATCAGTGAGGGTCGAATCAGGGCCAGCTCTCAAAGAAGTCCCCTCTAAAACGAAAAAGTCCTTTTTCCCAGTGTCCATGGGACATGGCAGGGTGACTGAAGTTCTGTGGGGTTACCACTGCTCAAGGTAGAAATCCAAAGGATCAGTGGATCTTGTCGTGTTGTATCGCCACTTATAATAATTCAGCAGGAGAACATCTTCTGCCTTTGGTAAACCCGACTATTATCAATGTATGCCCAGTTAGCTCATGTATATCAGTTTCTTTAGCAGAGACCCAATGAAGCTGAGAACCAAGGAGCTCTTGATGGCCAAAGCCCTGTCTCCTTCCAGCAAGCCAGTGATATTCAGCTTATAGTGATTGTCAGCTCTTTCATGAGTTCAGCTCAGCTGCTAGAAGGATCGCCTTCAGGGCAGTGGGGGAGCTTTGAGGAAGAGAGGGGAAGAGAATGCATCGAATTTCCGCCAGTGAGGTTTATCGGGAGGTCCCTGGGAGCTGGGTGGGCACATTCTTCTTCTCCCAGGAAAGGGGTACAGAGGGCTCTTTTTATAGCCTTGAAAAATGGATCCAAAACCAGCCAATGGCCGCAGGTTTAAGCATATTCCTTAACTGACCAATAGCTAAAAGGGTTACAATAGTATTGTCTTAACTGATTAAAGGACAGGTTCTCAACACGGTCGGGTAAGAGGAACAGGACAACGCCTGCTGAGGGATGACCCAGCATTCAATCCTCCAAGGAGCTTTTCCTGTATCCAGCCTGGGGTTCACTACAACATATGAGTAGAACTTAGTGTTCATGGGCAGCAGCAATCAGGTAAATGGATGCCCTTGAAGGGTTCTAGCACAAATGCTCTTTTTCTTCTGCCATGGGGATGTCGGCCAGCCAGCAAAGGGCTGGCACTAAATGTCCTGGACTGAGGCAGGACTTTTCCTGCAGGATTATTGCCACGAGCAATCCTGGGTCTGCCAAAGGGCAAGGGAAAGGATAGGGGAGGGTGAGCTCAGTTCTCAGCCATTGGTGCAGCAGAGCTGTGCTGTCCCTGCCCAGCCCAGCTGGACTTCAGGATCCAGTGGGAGCAGGAGTGTGTCTGCTGCTCTTCAATGACAGGTGAGGTGCTGTGCTGGATTCAGGACACCCAAGTTTGGTTGTTGAAGCACTGGATTACCAATGCTGGGCCAGATGGTGCACTGCTGACAAGCTGGTCCTTTCCAAGAGAAATTCATCTGCCCCTAGTGGAGAAACTGTTGCTGCTTTGTTTTGGAGGAAAGAGGATGCTTTTTTTGTTGGAAATGCCCTGGATTCATGTCTCAGAACTCTGTCTGTAATGATTGTGTGGGTCAAACTGTCCTGAGAAAGCTTCCTCCTTGAGCAAGGGCAGCAGTTGCAGCTGAGAAGGAGCAAAGCAGAGCCTGTGGCTGGAAGGGCTGCAACACAAAACCAGGGGGACACCTTGATGTCCATCCAAAGGGCAGATGGGGAAATTGATTGGCACGGACCATGAAATCAACTGGTGTGTGTTGTGCAGGGTCAAGTGATGGGACAGTGCAAGCCGGGGTGACTTTGCCTGCCCTGCCCAAAGCCCAGGTGAGGTGCTGTGCTGGATTCAGGCCACTTGGCTTGAGTTGCCTCCTGCTCTTGGCTGGGCCCTGTGCCCTGCTGACAGGGCTGTGTCCTTTGGAAACCCAGGATTCATCTGCCCCCAGGTTTTGTGCCCCCGAGCCAGGATGTTTGGACCTTTGCAATGATTTTGTCTCAGAACCTTTCTGTAATGCTCTGTCCAAACTCTCCAGGGAAAGCTCCTCCATGAACAGCAAGTTTCCTTCGACCTCCCTGAGCTCGAAAGCAGGGAAGCTGTCCTTTGGAAGGGCTGTTCAGAATGGGCTGGGGACACAGCATGTCCATCCCATTGCAGATCCAGCAAAAAAGCATCCCCATGTCTGGGTGTGTGTTCAGCCCCAGCAGGGACCCCCAGGCTGTGAACTGCAGGGCTTCTCCTGCCTGCCCTGTGCCCAAAGCCTCAGGGGCATTTTGCCCATTGAGAGATCCAAGGGCCCAAGCTGAATAGAAAGGCAGTATTTTCTGGTGTCTCTGTGCTGGTTTTAAAAGACAGATGTGTGCCAAGGAAGGTGGGAATCTTCCTGCAATGGAAAGATGAACCCCTGTCTCCAAATTATTATCCCGAGTTTTGAAATGACAGGGCTCCCAGGGAAAACTATGGGGAAAGGAACACCAGTTCTTTCCTAGACTATCTCAGGAGAGCACAGACAAGAAGGCAAGAACAGACGTTTGCCAGGGCCAAGTCCTGTTTTGCCCCTTTGCTGGAGTTGTGGGGCATTTTGCCAGGAGGAGCTGTGGGCTCTGGAAGGGGCAGGAGTATTTTCTGGGAAGGGAAGAAAAAGACAGAAGGGTGCCAAGGAAGGGGAGGGAAGGAAGGGAAAGATGGAAGGGAAGGAAGGGAAGGGAAATGAAGGGGAAGGGAAGGGATGGGAAAAGAAAAGGGAAGGGAAGGGTCTCCAGAGAGGAAGACAAGAAGGGAAGGGGAACCCTTTGCAAAGCCCCAAGTCCTGGGGGGATGTGGGTGGTCCCAGCAGCCGAAGGAGGAGTGGGGCAGGCAGGCAGGGTCGATGCCAGCACTGAGCTGCAGCCAGGGCAGCCCTGGGGCCAAGCACACAACCTCCCGCAGCAGCACCGGGCCGAGCTGCGATCCCAGGGAGGAAGGAAAGCTCCCTGCCCAGCCTCAGCTCCCCCTGCACAGCTGCCCATGGCATCACGCCACAACTCCCAAAAAAAATCCCAGCCCAGGGCCAAAACCCCCCAGAACCCCCAGAACCCCTATCCCCCTTCCCAGACCAAGGGCAACATTCACTGCCAAGCCTAAACCCAGGACAATGAAGTTCATGAACTTCTGAAGGAAACTCATTGCCTTTCCTGAGCTGCTTCTGCCCCAGCCTGCATCACCACGGAGGCACTTGTCAAGTTGCCTTTGGAAGAAATGAAACAAGAAAGGCAACAGATGGAAATATGGATCTGAAGCAGGAGATTGATCCTGCTGAATCCAATTTCATTCCTAAGGTCTCTTCAGCTGAAGGCAGCTGTTGTATCTTTGCTTCTTTGTAACTGTTGACTGTTGTCTGCATGTGCTGGCCTCAGTCTCATTGGAGGTTTTGACATCTGGCTTTGTCTTTTTGTGCCTCTCTTGCCTCCCCTGCTGGAGTCCCTGCTGGAGCTGGCAGTGGTCACTTGGATGGGCACAGAGAAGCTCTGGGCTGCACCTGCAGTTGTTTTTTTCTCCCATCTGTGTCCCAGTGACTCTTGGTGAGCAGCCTGGGGAGAAGTCTCCTCCCCCACAGAGCTGGCCAGCCCAGCCAGATGTGCCCTGCAGAGCAGGTTGTGGCTGCTCTGTGGGCTCTGCAGGACATCCCCCATGAGTGGCTGCATCTCTGGCTTTGCAGGATGGAAAGCAAATCTCAGAGCCAAAGTGGGGATAAACCCTTGCAGGCAGCAATCCCAGTGAGCAGCATGGCTGTGATGTCCCTGTTTGTTGGCTGAGGTGGGGCCTGGTTCCTAATTGCTGATCTCAAAGCAAGGCTTGGCTGTGCCCCCAGCTGAGTGGGCTCTGAGCTGTCACGGGCTCAGTCTGTTTGGCCCAAACCAAGAGATGCCTTAAGGATCCTGCAGAGACAAGCTGCATTAGGATGCTTTGCATCACGTTCTAGTTCCTGATTCCATCCTCACTTTCTATTGCTGTAGCTTCTTCTCAATGATGACTCACTGTTTCTATATCTTGAAAGTGGTGGGGGTGTTGGCAGGCTGAGCAGGGAAATTGACAGCTTGAGTTCTCAGAGTAAATGCTGGGTCTGGGTGCACACTCATCACTGAGAGAGACTGGTGCTGGTTTGGGGCAGGGAAGGGAGCTCCTCCCATCCCAAAGAGAGAAGCTTGCAGTGTTCAGCAGGGCTAGGAGGGGGCATTTTCAAGGCTGCAGTCTGGAATCTGTGTCAGAGGGAACTCAGTGACAATTAATTCCTCACGCAGCTTCTTGGTGAGCTGTGGTTCAGATAATAAAGAGCTCAACTCCAATCCCACTTTCATGCTGCCAGGACATTCCCCCAGGATCATGCATGAATGCCTGAATGGATATTTGTGTCCTTGCCCAGGCTTTCCCTACACGCAGCGCTGCCGCCTCATCAACAGCTCCCCGGTGCCCCTGATGTTCCAGCTCCGCATGTCGGACGATGGCACGCAGCCGGCTGTGGACAGCGTGGATCAGATCCGCAGGGACACTGACCCGGCCTGGAGCAAGGGAATCCATTTCTATGTGGAGCCCAGGGAGTTCACCATGAATCCCAGCCGAGGCACCATCCTCCCCCAGGGACAGCAGGACATCGAGGTACGGCCAGAGCCCAGCCACAGATGCTGCAGCACCAGGGCTGGAGCTGCACTGCAGGGTGGGAGGGCTTTAGCTCTGCTGCCAGCTTGGAGCATCCTGGCAGTGACAGATCTGCACTGCTGGGAGGCCTCTGCTAGCTGGCTTACTCAGGAATGTTCCTCAAGGAGCACTGTTTGGTTTCCAAATTCATATGCTGAAGTCACATCCCTTATGGTCAAGGCCTGAAGCCATTCTTGTGTTTTTGAGAGCGATTGATTTGATTGCAAGGGGGCAGAGCAAGGATGAGGGCAGAAGGTGGCTGTTAGAGAGATGTCATTGTATAAAGCAGTTACCTTTTCTTCTTGGTCTCATTTCCCCCCTCCTGGGGAGCAGAATGATTTGTGTTCACTGCAGGAAGCTCCAGTGGAGACGAAAAACTCTGCAGCCATGTGTAGCGGTTCAAATTTATTTGATTGATTCCTTGTTAAGTGGTTTGTTCTGTTGTACCCTGTGTTCTCCCTGAGCTGGTTTCCCCCTGGGTTTACCCTCCCTCCAAGCTGTCCCTCATGCCATTCCCTTGCCCTTGGTCCAGCTCTTTCCCTGCCTGTCAAACCCAGCCCCTTTTGTTCCCCAACCTTCTTTGCCAATTTAACCTGGAGCCAATCCCTGTCTGCAACACCCTTTTGAATTCCCTATTCCTGGAGGCCCCACAGGCCCATGTGAGCCATCCTCTCCACCCTCCTACCCCAAGTGGCCCCAGACACTTGATGTAATCCCCTCAGTGCTCCCCTGAGGATTCCCTGTTGGTTTGCTGTTTGTATCCACCCCCTGATTTGTGTCTGTACAAAAGCCCTTGCACAGGAGTGTCCAGGGCTCTTTTGGCTCTGATCCTTTTGCTTGGAATAAACCCTTCCTTGTGGAACTTCAAGACAGAGAGCCTCCTCCTTTCTCCTCTGCCTGGTCCCTGTGGTGGCTTGTCTCTTGCAGCGTAGAGCAAGAGGCTCTGAGGGTTGTGCCTCTGGTCAATGCCCAGCCTGGGGCAGTTCTGAGGGTTGTGCCTCTGGTCAGTGCCCAGCCTGGGGCAGTTCTGAGGGTTGTGCCTCTGGTCAATGCCCAGCCTGGGGCAGTTCTGAGGGTTGTGCCTCTGGTCAGTGCCCAGCCTGGGGCAGTTCTGAGGGTTGTGCTTCTGGTCAATGCCCACCCTGGGGCAGTTCTGAGGGTTGTGCCTCTGGTCAATGCCCACCCTGGGGCAGTTCCCCACTCCTGGCGTGGGCAGCCATGAACTGCCCACACCTGCTGGGCCACACTTTGCCCTCAGCTTCCTGCTGTGAAGCTGAACTCATTGTGTTCAAGTCAGATTTCCTCTGCATGGATGTCTTTGTAGTCAGATGAGAAATTGGCCCCTTAATTTGAATGCAGTGGTGCACAGAGCTGTAGTCTAATGTTTTAATGTAGCTGCCCTGTGCCCTGATAGCAAGGTGTGTTTAACAAATCTGGTACTGCCATGTGGCTTTTGTTACTCTGAGACTGTGCTCTACACATGGAGCAGCAGAAGAATTAAGGGCAAATCCTCCCTGAGGAACTGGAGGATATCACACATGGGTAAGGAGCTTTTGGAAGGAAGAATTGACTGTTCTTCTCTTCCACCAGGTGACCCTGTGCTCCAACACGGTGATGGAGTTCTACAGGAGATTGCTGGTGGACGTGGAGGGTGTTGGCAAGGGAGTGGCAGCCCTGATCATCACAGCCAGGTACCAGCCCTTGCCTGGCCTCCCCAGGCACTGCCTGGCACAGGCTTTGCTGGCTGCAGCTGCCAAGGAGAAGTGCTGCTCAATGCCCCTCGTGTTGTGCCAGCTGGCCATGAGAACAGCAGTGCTTGGGCAGCAGCCTGTGGTGAAAAGCACCCCTGCTCACAGCCCAGCACGGTCCTGGGCCCCTTCTAAAGGCACCAGGAATGAGATCATTGATTGGCCTGGTTTTTTGGTGCTTGAGGTGGAACAAATTTCCGAGGGCCTCCTCTCCTTCTTGCTGCCAGAGGTGGAGTTGTGCTGGTTGTGAGCACCGTGCACTGGTTTGGGCCACACCAGGCAGCTGCTGAGAGTCAGGTCTGGCTCTGTCCATGAGGGCACACATGGGGGGAAGTGGCTCCCAGCAGGAGTGGGGAGGGCAAGGTCTGACGAGGGGAAAGCAGCCCTTGGTGTGGCAGGTCAGCTCCAGTTTTTCTCCTTCCCTCTGCTTCCCATTTTGAGCTTTAATGTTCTCAGAGTTGAGACCAAAAGTCGTTGTAGCAGAATCCCATCCTGCTGGGCTGCTGTGGGTGTCAGTGTGATGCCAAGAGGGATGCAGCTCCCTGGGGCTGTTCCCTGTGCCAGGCAGAGCCATCCAGGCAGTGCCTGGGCTGCCATTCTGTACAGCAGGTGGAGCTGGGGCCAGGCAGGGCCTGGAGCTGTGCAGTGAAGGAGCCAGGGAGCTGCAGGGCCTGGCAGGGGCTGATCAGCCCCTCTGTGGGGCAGCTGCTGTCTCGTGCCCTCCAGGGCTGGGGCAAAGAGCTGAGTGCTCAGGCAGGGCAACAGCACCATGGCAGAGAAGGGAGTCATTTCTACTGAGACACTGGAGCTGTGTGTTCCTTGAGCCTTAGGGAGCACTGATCCTTGTTGGGAAGGCTCCCCCAGAGCTCGTGGGTCACTGGGACTGTTCCAGGAGTCCTTGCAAGCCTTCTTGGGTAAAGGAGGGGCTGAGGCAGCTGTGGGGGAAAGTGCTCTGCCTGGGGCACTTGGCAGCCTCTGGGTGCTGCCTTTCAGGGTTTGCCCTCCTTGACAAGACCTGTTGTAGTGGGCAGAGGTAGAAGGCAATTTATCACTGTAGGGCTGTTCAATGTGCATCGGACAGTGACCAATGTGTTCTGCTCCATTTCACAATCTTTGGGGGGAAACGTTCTCCATTCTCTCAGTATCTCTGACTGACCTGGGGTTATCTCTTTGCCCAGATGTCTCGTTCCTGAGCTCCAAGTGTCCTCCCCAGTCCTGGTGTATGATGAGTGCCACCTGAAGGTTCCATATGAGAGGAAGATCATAATTAGGAATCCCAGCCACCTTCCTGGCTGCTACGGGCTTATTCCCCAGGTTTGGCATCACATCCACCTCCTCCTCTGAAATATTATTGAGGAGATTATTAGGGGTTAGTCTTAAAGATCTGCTGAGAACAGGATCCCACCTGAATGCAAACTTGAGGAGGCAGTTGAAGCTCCTGAGGAAACAGTTGATGTTCCAGTCCTCAGGGTGTTTTCTTGTGGGAGATCTTAGAGGGTTGTGAAAAGCTGCTGCATCTACAGACACCAGTGCCTGTGCTGGCAGCCTCCTTGCAGGATCCCCTGGGAGTGCTAAGCCTACAATTCTTGCATCTTGTTTGTGCCTTTGACCTTTGTCCTGGGGAGTTTTAAACGTGTGTGCAAGTTGCTGTTGTGGTGGATGTTAAGGAGCCTAAAGTTTCTTCAGAGGTGCCTCTGAAGTTGCATTTCATTCTGTCCCTTCCAGAAACGCAAGGAGGACTCTGCTGTGCTCTACTCCAGCCCCAAGCCCTGTGGGATTGTGCAGCCCCAGAGCACAGCAGAGATCCCAGTGGTGGTGGAAGTGCAGGCCCTGGGCACTCATCGCACCAACGTTGCCATCGGCGTGTTCGGGGATGAGAGAAACCCCCTGGTGAGGGCAAGGGGAGATGTGAGCCTGTGGGCAGCTGCTCCTGTAGGGTGCACAGGGACAGGGATTCTGCCGGGGAAAGCAGGCACAGGCTGCTGGGGAGAAGGGCAGGAGGGATGGGTGGCACAAACAGCTCCTGCCTTAGAGGTGGCAATCTCAGTGTCTGACACAGAATGGAGCTCAGCTGAGCTGGAATCCAGGGGCATTTGAGTTCATTGTTCTTTCAAATGCTGTTACCTTTGGCAACATCTGTTTGAAAATGTCATCTCTCTGAGCACAAAAGAGGATGTCAGAAGACTTCTGGGAACCTTGAGCTTTCTGTAAAAGAAAGGAAAGCTGGCATTTGAAGACTGGTTGCAAGGATTGAAACTTTGATTAAAACATATGGAAATGGCAATGCCAAATTCCCTGGATGGCACCAAACATCTGAACCCAGGCCATTGTGGCATTGCCTGTAAATCAGTGAACAGGAAGGACAGGCAATGCAGGCTGTGCCGGGGAGCCTGAAGTTTGACAAAACAGTTGCTTTCAACTATCAGGCTGCTTCCCTTAAAGAGGAGGGTTTCTCCCCACCACAAGAACCAGTTGTTTAACTGTCAGGCTGGCCTTAACTAGAGATTTCTTGCAAAGGTAAAAGCTTTGGGCCAATAATTTGAGTTTGAAAGGTTCTCTTACCTTAATCCTTTTCAATTTGGAGGTGAACATGTAATTTCCTTTTTCCCCAAAAGCCCAGCATTTCAGCTGGAGAGTGGTAGCTGTCCCTAAAGAAATAACTTGAGCAGGGTTGAGCTATTGAAGGTTTTTTAGGTTTCCCTGTTGTGGTTTGTTTTGGGTTTTTTAAATCTTTCCTGCTTGCTTCCTGGCACAGAGAGCACAATTACGGAGCTCAGGACGGCTGGCAGAAACCTCCCCAAGCCCAAGGCTGGCAGAGCTTGGCAGGATCCCAGCACCACAGCCTGTGTATGTATGGATGGATGGATGGATGGATGGATGGATGGATGGATGGATGGATGGGACTTGATGGATGGAATCGACTTGAGTCGCCTGGGAGGGTTGGAAAATGTCAACCAACCCCCAGCAGTGTCAGGGGAACATTCCTGATAAATCCCTGGTGGAGCTGCAGAGATTCTGGCCTTGGGCACTGGGGGGGCTGTGCTGGCTCAGCACTGGCTGGGTCTGCCCCTCGGTGCCTCAAATCTCACCTTTTTGCTGCCTTCTCTGTCTTTTCCTCTCCCCCTGTGCTTTTTGCATCCCCACCAGGTGTTAATGCCTGTCCTCTGTAGTTGCTCAATGCAAGCAGTTGCAGCTGCTGCAGCACCTCAGTGTCATCCCTGGGCTGCCTTTAGAACAGACCTGCCCCAGCCTGGATTGGGAAGGGCTGGATCAAACCATTTCTCAGTTCAATGTGCCAGCACCGACCAGGGGCTGCATCCTGGCCAGGAGCTGCTCGTGCAGGTGTCCCTCCCTCCCACTGCAGGTCCCTGCTCATGGTTATTTATTTTCCAGAGATGAGCTCTACCCACCGAAATTCAAACCCCAGCCACCAAAGGAAAAGAAAACCAGTTTGGATTCCCTGGCAACTCGATGGAGGGCCTTCAAGATCAGAAATGTGGAGGAGCCAGTTGCAGCCCTGAAAGAAGTGCAGGATCTTGCCCACTCTTCAGGAGCAGAGGTAGATTTTCTTGTACATCCAGTGCTTGTGTTGCCTCCCCAGCCTGCCAGCACCAAGTCCTGCTCATGCTGAGCTCCCTTTTTGCTGCCCTGCTGTGCTGTGCCCTGACAGTGGGCTGGGCAGCAGGGCCAGTGGCTGGACATGGGGTGAGGGGGAGGGAGAAATAGGAGAGTTTTCCTTGGAGAAGCTGACTCAGATCCTGCAGGCCTGTGCTGAGTGTGGGATTTTTTGCCATGTTTCCTTCCCAATGTAAGATGAGGCTTTTCTCTGCATCATCATGGTAACACCTCCAGCTTCCTTCCCAGAGCAAGCTGGGATGAGTCCTGATCTCCATGGAGCCTCTTCCCAAGGCAGCCAGACTCCCTGTTTGCAGGGCTCTGCTTTCACCCAGAGCTGCTGTTGCACTGCTGGCCCTGGAGCTGTCTGACAAAGGGAGACTTTGCAAAGTGGCTGTCTCTTCCTCCCAGCACAGAAAATGGCTTGTTTTTCGGGTGCCAGCACCAACTGCTGCAAACCCTCACCTGCCACGAGGCTTGGAGGGATTCAGGTGCTCCCTGGACGTGGCGCACACTCCCCTGGGAGCAGAGAAGGCAAGAGGGAATCTGTCTCATTGCCCATTGTCAGTGTGGCCAGCAGGGCTGGAGCTGCCAGTGCCACTGGGGCCCTCAGCATTGGCCACAGAGGGGCCTCCCATCCCTGCAGGCCCATCACAAAGTGCTGCTGCTGCTTGTTGGAGAGGCAGCTGCTTGCTGCCCAAGGAGCAGCACCTGTGGAGGGCACTGCTCCCCTGGAACTCCTCAGGTGCTCCCAGGAAATTTTTGCAGGACAGCCTCAGGAGTCAGATTGGGCTGCAGCAGATGAGCTGGGAAGACTCCTTCCCTCCAAGGACGCTCTGCTGAGTCTCCTCCTTTTCTAAAAGCAGGAAATTTTGAAACTTTTAAAGGCAGGTTGTGCATCAGAGAATTTCTACTGCCAGGAGACATCCCAGTTCCTTTCATGTCATGTACTAACTAATGCATTGACCTGTGAGGATGGGAGAAGATTTTCCCCATGGTCCCTGCACTGGTCAGTGGCATGGATGCAGGATGAGGTGAGGGTGATTCTGGCAGTGTTTGGGGAATAGGCCCCTCTGGCTACAGCTGCACTTTGCTCCAAGATGCTCTTCTGCATCCATTTCCATGCTCAGCACCTCAATCTCTCCTGTCTTCCATCCAGACTTTCAGTATCCTGCCACTGCCAGGTGTGCTGCAGCCAGGAGAGAGCCAGCAGGTCTCCTCCACCTCCTCTGGCCACCTCAGCACCACCTGCAATGCCCCAGAGCTGTGCCACATGGAGGGAGGCCCCAGCTACGAGGGGCTGGTGCCTGGGGAGGCCTCACATGTCAGCTCCTACGTGAGCCCCTGGGAGATCAACTGTGGCTCTCAGGCCCCTCTCAGGGACAGGTGAGTCAGCCTTCCATGGGTTCCTGCTCTGCCATGGGTTATTGTCCCTGCAGGGCTTCCCTGCTCCAAGGCCTCTGAGCTCAGAGGTGCTGCACAGCACAGGCCAGCAGCAGCACAGGGATGGCCACTCTGAGCTCCCTGGCTGCCAAGAGAGGAAGGACCTTCTTCTGCTGAGACAGAACCTCTTCTTCTCTATTGGAGTGCTGAGCCCTCCTGGCTTAGCTGCTGCCTGCAGGGAGCTGGGCTCTGGGCTTGCCTTGGCACTGCCTCTAGAGGTGTCTTGAAGTCCATGGTGTTGAGTGGCATCTTCTTCATCATCTCCCTTCTTCACCAAAACAGTGGGATTTGTGGTATGGGCAGGCGTGGGGCACAGAGCAAACCTTGCTTTGGCTCCTGCTCCTGCCACAGGTGAAGTCCTTGCACTGCTGATCTGCCAGGCTTCTCCTTATGGTGGGACAGCAGCCAGAAAAGCTCATGTCCTTTAGGCTCCCCTGCAGCTGCAGCAGGAGGCAAGCACAGGAGAAGCTCAGCTCCAGCAAGGCAGCCCAGCTCAGGACACACAGGCCAAGTGTGGAGCTGGGAGTGGAGGCTGCTTAAAGCAAGCCTGTGCATCAGGACTTCTTCAGGCCAGGCTGAAGTTGGTTTCATGGGGAGGAGAGGGACGAGGCTGCTTCCAGTGGTTTCCATGGCAGCCAGCACTGCTTTGCTTGGTCCCAGCTGGGCTCCAGCAGGAAATCTGCCTGACAAGAGCCTGTCTTGCAGGAGAGGAGTTCCTGCAGCCTTTGCTTTCTGACTGATAGCATTGTTCTCATTAAGGAGCAGGCTATGGGTCGTTAAAACCAAAGACCACGGGCAGAGACTCTCTAACTAATTAAAGTTAGACAGTGGTACGTTTATTAACACCGGCGGGCGGCACCAGAGCCGTCCCTAAAAGGCGTGACCACGCTGTCCAAGGTTCTTTGCCCTCTCTTTATTGCCCAAGATCTTACATACAATACATCTGCACAACCCCAGCACCTCCCATCCCTGCTCTGTATTCAAATGGGGTCATTGGTCCTTCACACCTGTGCAATTCTTCCCCTTAATTTGAGTTGTTGGTCTCGAATTGGGTCAGTGGTCTTAAGGGATGAAGTCAGGAATGTCTTCATCAGGTCTCTGTGACCCTCTGGCACCATCCAAGGTCCCCTGCTTAGTGATGGATTGACATCAAGCCCAGGTGCCAACCATTGTCCTACTGGTTTCAAGATGTTCTTATAACAGTTCACTTCCTCCACTTCCTTCTAGAAAGAAGCTCCTCATGGTAAACAATAGAACAATCAGCTCCAGCTTAAGCATCTCATCATCATTAACCTATGGTCTGCCTATCTAACTTCCATCCTGATCAATGGGAATTGCTTCTAACCCTCAGCTGAAATCTGAACTCTTTAAAATCATGCTTCAGCTATGCCCAGGAGAAGGGGGGCTGGATGAGCTGAGTAAGAATTGTAGGAGAGATAAGCAGATGTCAGCAATCTGTGCTCTCCTTTAAACTGGGAAGCCAAGAGACAAAGGGCGTTTTCAGGCACCAGCACAGAGAGCTGCTGGATCAGCCTTTGGCACTGGGCTGGAGGGGTCTGGCTGTGCCTTAAGAGGGAGCTTGCACAGTCAAGAGCTTCTGATGGCAAAGCTTAGGTTTGGCTGGTCCTGGAGGTCCCCTTCCACCAATGGCCTCACTTGGGATGTTCCCAACCTCTGTGGGTTGAGGAGAATTCACAGAAATGGCCTCAGGGTCAAGGAATGAAGTGCAGGGCCAGCCAGGACTAGGGAGCCCAAGTTTCTGGTGGGACTCTCAGCCATGTTTTCTATTTTGTCTGCAGAAGGCAGCTGAAGCAGCCAGCCCAAAAGCTTGAGGAGGAGGCAAAAAGCTTAGAGGAGGAGAAGAGAGGCGGAAGGGGCAGAAGCAGAAGAAGGAAAAGAAGGGTGTCTCTGTTGGGAAGCAACCTCCAAAACCAGAGAAGGGAAAAACCAAGACCCCAGAGAATAAGGAAACCAAAATCCCAAAAGGAAACCAAATCCCAAGAGAGGAAGGAAACCAAAGTCCCAGATGTACGCTTATAAGAGACGCTTAAAGACGTATGCACGGCATCACCGAAGCTACCGTCCCGGCTTCTTTCGCAGAAGCCGCTACGCTTCGAGCACACGGCGACCGCACAATGCTCTTTTGCGCTGAAGAAGTCGCTTTTCGCTTCCGGAGCCGGAGAGCTGCACCTTCCGGGCAACAACCGTTGAACTACACTGATTGTGCACAGCTTGCAAACTGATATTAGAAAACAGTATCTACCACTCTCCTGCGATTTCCTCTTATCTACGTTAACATTCGAATGCAAGCTGCTTTGACTACTTTCTTTTGCTTCTTGC
>JALJVW010003355.1:0-11079 GCA_024865655.1 Emberiza elegans
CCAAGCCCAGCCCAGGGTGCCCTGAGGAGGGCCACCCCTGAGCCAGGGAAGGTGGACAGGCGTCCAGTGAGCTCAAGCTGGTGCCCATGGAGCTTCCATGATGGGGAGAAGCCCCTGGGGTGCTGCTCGAGTGTGGGAAGAGCTTCAGGCCCGAGCAGCATCCATCACCGCAGATGATCCACACTGAGCGTGGTCTTATGAGTGTTGTGGGAAGGGCTTCAGGCAGATCCATCCTCATCACCATCAACATCAGCCACCTGGGGAGAGACAATTTCCTGAGTGGGAAGAGGTTTCATGACCTCCGGATCCTCTACCACCAGAGGGCCCTTCCGCTGCCCCTCCCTGTGGGAAGGGCTTCAAAACACAATCTCCCACCTCATGAACCACCAAGCAGATCCACACTGGTAAGAGGCCCTTCAGGTGCCCACCTGTGGGAAGAGGTTTCACCACGAGCTCACTCTCCTCATGCACCTGCAGATTCACTCAGGGAAGCCCCTGAACAGCACCAGCAGGATGGAGACAGAGCACCTGAACCAAGCCATCTGCATATTCAACAAGGCCAAAAGCCTGCTGCCTTGCCTGCCTGCACACAGCCATGAAGTTGTCATGTTCCAGAGGGGAATGTGCTACCTAAAAGCAAACCAGCACATTATCCTGGGGGAAGGAAGAAATTCCCTACTAGCAGATCAGGTATGGGTAGGGATGTTCTGGGGATATGGTCAGGCAGGCACAGCAACAAGAGAAGAGACCAAACACTGTGGCCTTACTGGGAATAAAAGCAAACCTGAAAAGCAAAAGAAGGAAGGAACACAGCAAGACCATCCTAGAACAAGGAGATGGCAAAGAGAATTTAAATGGGCAGTAAAGCAGCAAGGAAGAATCATAAAACCATGAGAGCAATCAGCATAAAAGTGACAGAAACACAGACAGGCATGCCTATGGACTATGGTTATGGGCTTCAAAGGCATTTTCTGCCTGGAGAATGACCAGCACTGACTGACAGTGTGTGGTTCCAGGATGCAAAGCCAATCTTGGCTCTCCAGGCCTTCCTGCTGCCTGTGCAGGCAAGCTGGGCTACTGGGCATTCCTGCCTGCAGCCAGCAGGCAGGTTCTGCCCTCTGGGCTTCACAGACACAGCACACATGCATTTCCCACACACTGATATCATCAACCCCTAGGCACCAAAAATGCTCTCCAAAAGTCTAAACCAGATGATCTGGACTCCCTTCTGTCTCCTCCCACCAGCCCTCTTTGCACAAGTCTCATTGGAAAATGTTTCCCATGACTGAAATTCCAATGGTCTCAAGTTTTCCTCTTTACAGTGGAACACAACTGCTGACATTTTCAACTTTTTCCCTCTCAGCTCTCTTGGGAAACTGAAAAACAATCCCAATTTCTTCAAGTGAAGGTGGAAACCTTCAGGAGGACATGGCTTTGGATGTGCTGTGCTTCTCCAAAGGGAAAGCAGGCACTGTGTTTCTTTTGGAAAAGCTGAGCAGGGCTGGATGAAGCTGAGCAGGAGCCTCAGGTGGCACCACCTAAAGGCCAGCTCACTGCTTCTGCTCCATCAGTTCGATGGGCAGGGCTCTTTCAGAAATGGTTCCTGCAGTGCCAATGCCATTCATGAAAGTGATTCCAGCACAAAGTGCAGAAGGCTCAGCCCCTGAGCTTTGACTGTGAGCTGCACAAAGGAAGCCAAACAGGCTGAGAGGCAGAGATTCCTACCAGAGCCAAGATTAACCAAGGAGACACAGGGGTCTGGAAATGACTCAAACCAAAGCATGGGAGGCAGGTAAAAACTGCACAGCCCTCAACATTCCTATCAATCCAGAGCTTGCAGGACTCCTTTGGGATAGACACCATCAATGCATGGCCAGCCAGGATCAGGGACAATTCCTGGAAGATTTCCACCATCTTGCAGAACAAAGTGCTGAGATATTTTCTTCTGCATGGTGCAGCAGGTAACTTGCTTTGCTGGGCACTGGGGAGAGACAGCACTCTCCTCTTCCAGCACAGTGTTCAGCTCTGGGTGCCATCCCAAGGAATCCTTATTCAGAGAGACAGCACCATTTCAGAGACCTCCCCAGCTCCGAAGTTCTGAAATACCATCTCTGGGGGAAACCCCAAACCAGCTCTGTTTTCCTGTGATGGCAGCTGGAGAGGAGGAAAGCAGGGAGAAGCTCCTCTTGCTGGCAGGAAGGTTCATGAAAGATCCTCCACTGATCCCCAGTGAAGCACAGACTCTGGGGAGCACGTCTGCCCAGAGATGACACTGGACTCAGATCAGAAGCCCTAAGGGCTAATCCAGAGCATTTTCACACAGAGCTTCTTTTATATCTTGGTTTTGCATGTATTTCTGGAGGTTTCTTTCTTCATTTAATCAACATATTTCACATGATTTTCCAATTAAACAACACCCTTCAGCCAACATGGAAAAAGCCACTCTGGGGCACTGACAACTCATGGAGTGATAAAACCCATCAATTTACAGGAGACTCCATAGGAAACAATTTTGGGATGTCCTTTACTCTGAGACAGGAAACCCAGGCCCACACAACTGCAAATATCTTTTTTGTCTAGAACTCTGACATCAGTAAGAAGATGCACAGGGAGAGGAGGTTTTCAGGAGGTGACATTTGTTTAGCCAAAAGGTTATTAAACAAAAGAATGGGAATTTGTTGGTTCTGTGTGTTGTTTGTGGTTTGGATTTGTTGGTTTGTTTTGAGTTTTAAAGTTGAGGACATGGGTTGAACTCTTGACCAAAAGGAAGGAGGACTTAGAGGAAGGGACAGAAAAGTTGGTGGTCATAGAATAATGGCTTTCCTCCAATCACCCCTGTGCCCACTCCAGAACATGGGCAAGAGGGGATTGGGACTGCCCAATTCCTGTGTCTTGCTTCCTCTTGGGGATACTAAAAATTGCCATTTAAATTTCTCACCCAAAGGGACATACTATACTACTCTCTATTACTCTATTTCACACTTTGGCAAATTCTAATCTGTCTCAAAGTCCTGAAGTCCTTTCCATGGGCAAAGTTGAAAGGCAGTGTTTCTCTGGGGGTCAGGGAACCCCTCAGAGCAGACAGCCTATTCCCTGTGCCCTGGATTCCCACATATTTCACCTAAAATCCTTTAACTCTTAACATGTGAAGTTCTAAAAATGTTCCAATTAAGTAGGATTAGCCCCAAGAAATAGAGAACAACAGAAAGACAGACATTCTCTACAGAAAAACCATGATAAGGTACCAACTGCTGGGGTTCCAGCTTTGCTTCTGAACCCCAGGGAGAAGGCAGGATTCAGACCTGGGCTGGCCTTGTGCTCCAGCATTTTTAACCCCCTGGGCCTTCATGGGCCCACCCCTGGGGGTGGAACTGCCAGTTGCTTGCCCAATCAGAGTCAGGGTAGGCGCCAGCCTGGATTGTGTGTGATTGATTGATTGACAGCTCAGCCAATCAGAGCTATGTTACTTGCCCCCTGCTGTGTGATTGACAGCCTGCCAGGCCGGGGCTCTCTGCAGCCAGGGCTATGTCCCACCACCCCAAGGCCTGACCTGGCCCTGGCCTCACTGTGGGCATTCCGAGCAATCCCAAGGTGTCTGGGGACATCGATCTCATACAGCCTCTGACAGCGACCCCGTGGCAACGGAACCTCATGGAACAGGATTCAGTTGTGACAATGGGGATCCAAGGACACCCAGTGACACATCAGCCTCATGGAACCAAGAGGCCATTGTAAGGGGGGGGCTCAAGGAACCAAGGGTCCATGGTGATCCTGGCAGCCCAAGCATTGAATCAAGGAGCCACCCCACAGCTCAGGTGCATGGAGCCAAGGGGCCATGGTGACACATCAGGGCTTTGTTCAACCACAAGCCATTGTGACAGCAATGCAAGGCCTCATGGAACCACAGGGCCATTGTGACACTGCAGAAGCAAGGGGAACATTGCCCACCTCCATAGCCTCATGGTTTGTCACTTTGCTTGGTCCTAATGATCCCACTGTGCATTTGCAGCTGAAGCCAAGCCTCATGGCCAGCACACCCATGTTCACAAACCTTTCCAGGAGGTCAAAGTCAGAGGAAACACACAAAGTGTCTCCAGGCACCTTCTGTAAAGGTCTCCCTCCTGAGGTCCAGTCCCAATTCAGGGCATGGGATGGACTCCTTGTGCTGGCCTTTGAAGGCCAGAATCAGAAACTTCTCCCTCCCAGAATTCAGTGTAGAAAAGGAAAATCACCAAAGTACCTCATCTTTCCCTAGTATCAGAAAAATTTTATGAGCCCCACTGGTGTCAGTACAAAGCTCTCAAGGGACTAGTTTAATCCAGAAAATTGGGGCCATGATTGCACAAACCTTTCACAGAGTCTGTAAGAAAAAATAAAATACCAAGTACCTTAAAATAATGGCAAATACCCTGGTATTAATCAGCCCCACTGAGTGTTGTTCCTGACAAAGCCTCTCCAGGGTTTAATTAGACAGATAATTGGAGGCCAGGCAGTGCACAAACCTCTCAGAGACTCAAGGCAAAGCCAAACCCAAAGTCCTTTGAAAAACCTGCAGTGCCTGCAGGGAGCATGAAAGGAGCCCCAGGGCCATTTGAGAGCAAGGCTCCCCAGGGACTCCTTCCAGCAGATTCACAGGACCACTGGGATGTGGGCCTGGGGGATGCTGAGGCAGGACTGGGCTGACAGTGCCCAGCCTGGCTGGGGGGCTGTGCCAGAGGCCCCAGGGCCTCAGGAATGGGTGTCTCCTCAGCCCCTTGCTGGCAGACAGACCCACCTTTGCCCCCAGGGCTCCAGCTGACAGCAGGCTTCATCTTTGTGCCCACCTGTCATCTGGGACTGCCTGCAGTTCTCTGCTCTGCCACCTGGGGCTTGGGGACACTTTCTCAGTCGTGTGCCTCAGTGGGACCCATTAAAATGCCAAGAAACTTTGGGTTGGATTCTGCCTTGGAGTTCTGGAGGTTTCTTCAGCTGCCTCTCACATGTTCAGGAGCCTGAGCACAAAGCCCCAGAGACTCAGGAAAGTCCTGTGCTGCAAAGGGAAAGTGGACAGAGCTGGGCTCAGGCCTGGCACACATTGGTTTCTCCTGGTCCGCTCCAGAAGAGCTTCAAAGCACATTTCTCTGGATGAGCAGCTCTTCTGCCAGCCCAGCAGGGCTGGGGCACTGGGCTGCAGCCAGCCCAGGCACTGCTGGACAGCAGGGGCAGGAGAGCAGGCTTCAATCAGTCAGGGCTAACAAGGTGCTGAGTGGTGCCTGGCAATTTGAAAATCACTGCCAGCCCTGGGCACAGGAACCTCTGGCTGCAGGACAATGCAGTTGCAGCTCCTGGAGCCATCTCACAAAAGCTGGAACATCCCAGTGCCTGGAAGAGCCCAACAATGCAACTCTGGGTATTTATGGTGCAGGGGAGGTGAAATGCATGAAGCTCTAACATGCTGAGGGGTTCTCATCAGTCATGAATATTTTCAAGTTTGGTGCAAGAGCTAGTATTTTATGGGCCTCCTAGTTGAAATTTATTTGAACTATTCAGTTTCCTACTACAATTCAAAGATGGAATGGTGGGTTAAATATTAAAAGTTGATTATAAAAGACTTAATTACAATTTTAACAAGTGCTTAAAGGCATCCAAACTGTTCCTTTTAGTGTCATTAGGCTGAACAGGAGATCCCTAATGTGCTTGGCAGCCACTCTGCCCATGGACAGCTATCAGCATCACCTTTGCTGGACCCATCAGGCTCAGTCTGGGCTGTCCTTTCTCAAGCTGCAAACAGAACCTGCCCCCTGCAGTGCCCTGCAAACAGGCAGGGTTCTGTCTGGGGACCAAGGAGATGTGCACAGAGATTTGGGGTCTGTGGGTGCTGGCAGGGAGAGATCAGGCACAGGAAACACCTGCAGGAGGAAAAATCTCCAGGAAGCAGAGAGAAGATCAGGCAATGAGAGAAAAACAAAACCCAGCAATGCTGTGGCAGGGAGAGTTTAGAGATGCCCACAGGATCCCCTCAGTGCAGCCCCTCCCTCTGAACAAGCCCCTCCCTCCTGCCCCCTGCAAAGCCTCTGCCCTCAGGGCCTGGGGCTCCAAGGCGTGCAGCCCCTCCTGTGCAGGGCAGGCTGCAAAGAGCCGTGGGCAGCTCTGCTTGCCCAGGCCCAGTTCCCTCTGCATCAAGCACAGGGCTGGGAGCAGCTGCCCAGCCCTGGGGGGCTCTGGCAGGGGGCACAGCTGGCTCAGGGTGACATGCTGTCCCCAGTGCCTGGCTCTGGGCAATGCTGTCAGTGCAGCCAGGGGAAGGAGCTGCATCTCCCTTCATCCAATGCCATCATAAGGACACTTGGAAGTCTCCCTGGAGATTTCAGTCCCAAGCTGGGAGCTTCAATCCAGGGTGCAAACCTGTCCTAGAGCATCTCTGAGTTATAAGATTGATGGGGAAAGGCAGAGGTGTTCTGACACTGAAAATGCTGCTGGGTTGGTGAAATGAGCAATGTGAGTCCTTGGCTACAAATGTGGAGCTGGGCTGTGGTGGATCCATCTGCTTTCAGCAGTACCTGGGGTTTTTAAAGGCATGGGATGGTTATCATCCTCCTTTGAGGAAAAAGTTGAAAGCCCAGGAGCTGTGGCCCCCAAACAGAATTCAAATGACAGACCATCTCCCCTCAGTCTAAGGAGGGCCCCATCTTGCCTCAGGGAACTCATTCTGTTCTTCCAGAGGGCAGCAGAAATGCTGAGGGTTTCTGATATCCAAGAATACCAGGAGCAGAGGAAAGGGCAAAAAAAAAAAACCTCCAGAACTCTGAAACAAAGAAGACCATGTCTGTGTGTTCCAGAGAGGAGGGTGTAAGGGAAATGGCTTTGATTTTGGTTTCAGGTATCTCCTCTAACACTTCACTGTCCTTGTCTCCATGAACAGGTCCCCATGTTGCAGCCCCAGCAAATGTCCAACAGCAGCTCCATCAGGCACTTCCTCCTGCTGGCATTGGCAGACACTTGCAGCAGCTGCAGCTCCTGCACTTCTGCCTCTTGCTGGGCATCCCCTGGCTGCCCTCCTGGGCAACTGCCTCATCATCAGCGCCGTAGCCTGCAGCCACCACCTGCACACGCCCATGTTCTTCTTCCTGCTCAACCTGGCCCTCACTGACCTGGGCTCCATCTGCACCACTGTCCCCAAAGCCATGCACAATTCCCTCTGGGACACCAGTTATTTCTCCTACACTGGATGTGCTGCTGTAGCTGAACCTCTTTTCATTTCTCTTCTTTTTTGGAAAGATAAGCTTATTCCTGATGACCATCATGTGCTATGACCGCTACGTGTCCATCTGCAAACCCTGCACTACAGGACCCTCCTGGAAAGCAGGGCTTGTGCCCACATGGCAGCAGCTGCCTGGGCCAGTGCCTTTCTCAATGCTCTGATGCACACAGCCAGGACATTTTCCCTGCCCCTGTGCCATGGCAATGCCCTGGGCCAGTTCTTCTGTGAAATCCCCCAGATCCTCAAGCTCTCCTGCTCCAAGCTTTCCTACCTCAGGAATTTGGTGCTCATTGCTGTTAGTGCCTGTTTGCTATTTGGCTGTTTTGTGTTCATTGTTTTCTCCTATGTGCAGATCTTCAGGGCTGTGCTGAGGATCCCCTCTGAGCAGGGACGGCACAAAGCCTTTTCCACCTGCCTCCCTCACCTGGCTGTTGTCTCCCTGTTTGTCAGCATCAGCCCAATTTACCACCTGAAGCCCCCCTCCATGTCCTCCCCATCCTTGGATCTGGCCCTGTCAGTTCTGTACTCAGTGGTGCCTCCAGTCCTGAACCCCCTCATCTACAGCCTGAGGAACCAGGAGCTCAAGGCTGCAGTGAGGAGACTGATGCCTGGATGCTTTTGTAAACATTAAACTGCTGGCCAGTTCCTGCAAACCACTTGTAATAAAAGTAATCTTTGATCCTTCTTGTTGATTTAATGTTGGAGATTCTTTTCCTTTGTTTTAGTATTTTCATGTTGTCCAGAAAGAAAAGCCATTGCTTGTACCATTTCTCATTTTGTTTCTCTCTACCTCCCCTGTGGCCACAGTCTGTGTCAATGAGGAGCTGCACTCTAGGTGGCTTTAATGGAACTAAAGAATATCCCAGCAAAGCTTTCTGCAGAGATGCCCTTTTGTTGCCTTCTCTGGAGCTGCAGCAGCAATGTCTGTGTGCAGAGCTGGGGGCAGATCAGTGCTGGCCCAGCAGCTGGGCCCAGTGCAGCAGCAAATTCTGGTGTTGCCAGTGCTGCCGTGGCCCTGCCCTAGGGCTGCCCTGGTGGCCCTGGTGTTGCTGTGGGGGCCTGAGTGCTCTCGGGGCCGGGCACAGCCCCTGGGGTGGCAGTGCCGGGGCTGCAGCAGGGACAGGCCATGGGCACTGCTGGGGCAGCCGCTGACGCCTCAGGCCAGGCCCTGGGGCTCAGGCTCCTTGCCCAGGCTCTCTCAAGAACACAGCCAGGCCAATGCTCAGCACAGAAAACCCCCCGTGAGCAGCCCCAGGCTGGCCGTGGGCAGGCTGGGGGCAAAACAGCATGGCTGGGGCTCTGCAACAAACCCCCTGGGGAGATGGGAAGGAGCAGCAGAGCAGGGCTGATCCATCCCCAGTGCGCTGGACAGCCCAGGGCAGCGTCCCCAAGCGTCCTCATGGAGCTGCCAACAACATCCCCCTCTGCAGCCCTGGCCTCTCCCCAGCTCACACAGGTGCCCCATCCTTGCAGGCACAGACATGGCAGCACTGGCTCAGCAGCCCCTGTTTGCATTGCACACAGCAGGCGGGAGCACCCCCATGCTGTTGCTGTGGGGACATGAACCTGAGGGAGCACAAAATGCCATCAGCCCTGGGGCCAGCAAGGGCTGGGGACACCAGGAAACCACTCAGCTTTGTCCTGGCCTCTGCACTCAGCCAGAAAGTTTGTTCCCATCAGCTGGGGTTTCCTGTCCCACTGCAGATGCTGTTGCTCAGAGCCAGGGCTGCCTGGCAGCCACCCCAAACTGCCTCAGCATTTCCAGCTTCACCTTTGCTTTCTTTCCTCTTCCTGATACAGCTTTCTTTTATTGCCCACCGCTGTTTTTTCCCCACAAACAGCCCATTTTGGTTGCCCCTTCCCTCTCCAGCAGATCCCCATTCAGCAGGATCCCAGAAAGGAAGGAAGGAAAGAATAAGGAAAAGGAAAGGGTCCAGATCCAGTCCTTTGGAGCCTGGAGCCTGAAATGGGCTGCTCTGACACTGCCAGTTCCCAGATCTGGAAATTTCCCTATTCTGGCACAGCCCAAAGACTGGGACAGCAATTTACTGGCACAGAAATCAAGCACAGCAACTTTCTGCTACTGGGTCTGGCTTCCCACATCTTGTGTTTGCTGCGCCAGTAGCCAGATTTGAAAATTTAAAAGAGCCCATCCGGCAGGATTTCTCGCTGCCAACAACACCACCCAGATTTGGTGTTTCTCCAGTGCCACTCCAGACTGAAAATCTTCCTCAGCTGCTGGGGCCAGAGGAGATCAAAGGCAGCTTTGCCGTGGTTGGTAAAGGAACTTCAATCCTAATAAGCCCTGTGGTGCATTTGGCCTGAGCCCTGGAACCTCAGGGTCTGACAGGAGATTGCACAAAGCTTTCCAGCCTCCGTCACAGAAAACACCAAAGTGTCTCAAGGCATAGAATGGGTCCTCCTGAGGTCCATCCCCAAAAGTCTCTCATGGACTCCCTGGACCCTCCTCCTATATACCAATTCCATCTAAATCTTTTCTGGAATCCAGGTAGCAATCTGGAATTAATCTTATATATCTTTCTTTCTTTCTGTGAGCAATTCTCCTATTTCTTTCTGAGAAAAACAGTTTTGATTAATTTAAAATGGAATGGGCATAGAGAGAAAATTACTGGAATGGGCCAGTTAATGCTCTGAGAATTTTGTTAAATTTAAAAGTGTGGCCTTTGGCCAAAGTTATTCTGATTTCCTGGGTTGCACACAAAATTAAAACCTGGTCCAGTTGGGGCTTGTGTGTGTCCTGCTTGGCACAGCCCAGGCAGGGCTTCCCAGCCCATTCCACCTCCATTTCCCAGCTGCAGCCCCTGGTGCCTTCTGGTGCTGCTTGCCCAGCCCAGGGACCTCTCCTTGTCTGCCCATTCCCCCCGGTCTCTGGGCAGGGCTGGCTCAGTGGGGCTGCTGACATCCTCAGCAACTTGCAGAGGCTGCTGCTGAGACCCTACTGCTCAGAGGCTCGACATGTATTCAACTAGATGTAACATATTTAAAAGACAGTGAGAAAACATTTGTGAGGTCCTGCTTAGGTTTTTCTTCCTGTAATACATTGATATGTGCAATCTCCAACTGACCCTGTGTCAAAGTACCAGTGTTCTGCCTACCTGCAACCTGGGGACACTTTCATATGAGTTATGTCCCTCAGTGGGAGCCATTTAGAGTTAAAGGAAGTTTGGACTTTAATCTGATTTTGAGTTTTGAGGAGGTTTGGAGCACACTCGGAGGCACTGATGAGTGTGATGCAAAGCACCAAAGCCCAGAGGGTCATTGAAGTCCCTGTGCTGTGTCTGTGCTGCTGAACTGGGCCGGGCTCCTGGCCCAGAGGCAGCTGCTGGCAAGGAGCAGCGCTGCAGAGAGAGACAGCTCTGGGCAGGAGCAGCTCCTGTGCAGAGCCCAGCAGGGCTGGGGCACTGCCAGGGCCCCTCAGGGACACCAGCAGGGCACAGACTGAGCTCAGGGGCTCAGCACTGGGGGGGCTGTGCCATGGCCCAGAGGGGCTGTGTCACAGCAGCACCTCTGTGGCTGTGTCCTAGAGGCACAGAGCAGCTGGCATGTCAGCAAGGGGCTGTGTGACAGCACAGAGTGGGCTGTGTGAGCTCACAGACTGGGCTCTGACATCACAGAGTTTGTTGTGTGAGGTCATGGGCAGCTCCAGCATCATAGAGGTCTGTGTGACATCATGGAGGCAGGCTGTGATGGTCATGGTGTGTGCAGTGGCGTTACAGAGCAGGGTGTGAGGTCATAGTGTGTGCAGTGACATTACAGGTGGCAGTATGGCATCACAGAGAGGTTGTGTGACATCGCAGGTGGTTCTGTGGAATCACAGA
>JALJVW010003357.1:0-48555 GCA_024865655.1 Emberiza elegans
CATGGAATCGGGTGCTCTAGAAATTTACAAACTGAAAGTAAAGGCTGGGTCGAAGTGATGAGCTTTGCGGAAGACAGAGCTCCTGGACTTTGATAATGGCACCTCTGGCTCTCTCTCTGTGAGAGTGCAGGAGAGTCCAATTCCTTAGGTCCCCAAGAAGGTTGGAATAAGGGAGGCAAGGTTGTAATTCCTAGCAGGACGCATTCCAGTTGATGGATCCACACAGGCTGTAAGTCTCTGTTGCTTTGGGCCACTGGCATTGATGATCTGTTAAAAAATATGGTCCTTTCCTGATCTGACCTAAGGTAAGTCCATGGCTTGATGTACTGATTTTGTCCTCACGTAATCTCCATCCCTGCCTTTTCTATGGCTTCAATTGTTTTTAACTGTGTTGTCCAAATGAGTTTTGTCTGAAGCTAACACACCAGGATATCATCCAATAATGGTAGATTGCGAAATGGAATCTGAAATAAGATGTGAGCCAATGGGAGGCAGATACTGTGAGCCTTTTACCCCTGAGGCAACGCTTTAAGTCCCTGAGGAAGAACGGGTCCAATGGTATCTTTTTGAGCGAGGCCTGTTGTTGAGCGAGGGAACGAGAAGCAAACTGAGGAGCATCATCTGATGTAGAGGAATGCTGGGGAAACAGTCCTTGACGCTCATGACAACAAGCCCCAGTCCCCAGGGCAAATCGATGGGAGGGCAAACCAGGCTGAGAGAGTCTGTGTCCTCGAGGACCTCGTTGATTCTGCGAAGGTCGTGGAGAAGTTTCCATCTGTTTGTCCCAGGTTTTGTAGAATGAAGACAGGAGAATTCCAAGGGCTGTCGGACCAACGATGTGACCTTTAGCAATTGTTCTTCCACCAGAGCGTTTAGGCGCTGCAACTTAATTTTAGAAAGGGCCACAATGGACATGTATAGGCTTGTCACTTTTCCAGATGAGTCGAGGTGTTTTAGAAGCGCCCTAACTCAGTGGCCCCACTGAAAAACCCGAGTGGGAATACTTAAAGTGGCTCTCACTGGGATAAAACGCCCCTGCCCCCAAGGGTGATGGGGCCCTTACCACAAATGGGGCGGGATGGTTGCCATCTGACCTTTCAGGACCTTCAACAAGGATAAGCAGTTTGCTCCTCATGGATACTGTATTTCCACCCAATCCCGGAAATCATACCTGCACAGGTTGTGCCCCAGCGCTTAGGGCCAATCTGAGCGGAAATGATGCGATCGCCAGCACCGGTGTCCAGCATCCCTGGCAGGTGGGGCAACCTCCTTGCAGGTGAGGCCGCACTCGTGAAAGGCCTTGGATGTTCCCATGACTTGTACCCACATGGGCTGTAGGGTTGAGAGGTATCTGTTCTGTGATTTTTTGGAAGCAAAAAAGGCTTGTGCTATTGAGTTCCTTTGAAAGAAAAAAATGGTAAGTCCATATTAATATGCCTGATGAGGATTTCTTTGTCCTGGCATCACCAAGCAATTTGGAACAACAAATATTTCCTTTGGGCAACTAAGAGAGTCCCCTGTAATTAAAATGGGACTGAGGGATCACCTTTAGGTCCATATTTACCAGTGGGAATTCTGTGGACATTATCATTAGTAAACTCAATGGACAAAGCAGTTACCAGTTGTCGGCGGGTTCCCATCTGGGTTGTCCGTGGGTTGAATCCTCTTCTTGTGGTCTGGAAGCTTGGGCTGAAGCGTGGTTGGGTCTGAATGGCCTTTGATTTGTTGTCATCGCCCGGGCCCCTTTGGACGGGCTCCGCAGCGTTCCCCGGACGCTGCTGGAGGCGTTGCTGGATCTGGGGTCTCTGATGAGGGTAAGCGGTGGTATCGGGAGGTGACCTCTCAGGACAGTCCTTGATGTAATGTCCAAGTCCGCTTACAGTGATGGCACTTAGCTTGGTCTTTAGAAGTCATTACTGCATAAATCCCAGAAACTCCTTCAGCAATACCCTTTAGCAACAGCTTGAGCCACTGTGTTTTCAGTGGACATGTGACGCGATACAGCATTCTAAGCATTTGCTCTATAGTAGGGTTTGTATCCATGGGTAGGGACCTCAAATGGCTTTTGCACCTTCATTTGAATTACTTAAAGCAAGCTTACATAAGAGTTCCTTCCTTGCCTTCTGCACTTTCAATCTGTTTCCTCCAAAGCATCTTTTAATTCTGTCTACAAATTTAATAAAACTTTCCTATCTAACTCCTTGTTTAATAGTAGAAAAATGCATTGGCATGGACTCATCTGTATGAGAAGTAGAGAGGTTTTTTGCTGCAGTTAAAAAGCATCTTGTAATGCGTCTTTTGTTAAAGTTTCTAATTGATTTGCAGGTTGTTGTAAAGCACCTTCACCTGCAAGTTGGTCCAATTGAAAAGTTCGTCTTATTAGCATCTGCAGTTAATTATCATAGGAATCTGATATTATTTTCAAATGTTTTTTCCAATTCCTTTCCCAAAACATATATTCTGTGGGATAGGAGAGACAATTTGCAATATTTTTTACATCATGTGGAAGTAAAACGTATGCAGAGAACATAGCTTCTAGAAAATTTTAAAGATATGTGCACTTCTGCCATGGTCTTTGGCTATATTTTAATTAACGAATTTTATTCGAAATTGCTGTCCACAATTTAGTGGTGGTTGCGTTCCACTCGCTCCGTCCTTGCTTGTATCGACTGAAATGCATTAATTTTCGTGCAAGATCCCAATCACCAGCCTTGACAACTCCATCTTAATGAGGGCCCATGGGTCTGAAATGAATCGTTCAAATCTGATTCACTGGAGGAGGCCTCCCCTGAGGAGGACTGTATTATTAATTTGGATTTGCGTTTTATTCGCTTAGCAACGTTTTTCAAGGGTTTCACAGGTTTGCCAGAGGGTGGCGCTATTGCACCAGGGAAGAAGAACAGCAAGCACAGGAACGGTCGGGGGTGCTACAACTTGGGGGTTTCTGAACCTGTCTGGGGAGGGAGGGGTGTTGAGGAGGCACGGAGGACATAGGGGCTGGAACAGGGTGGGTGGGGATAGGGAGTCGGGGACGGGCCGGATTGAAATGCCCGGGTTACAGGATTGATAGGTGTTTGACGGGCGTAGTAAAATTCTCCTGGGAAAGGCTGAGGACAGGGGGCGGGGGACAGAGCTGGCAGGGGAGGAGGCGGGACGGGCGGAGAGGGGGGGGTGCCACCGCGGCAGGATTAGGCGGAGGAACCGCGGGAGAGGGAGGGGACGGGGGCGGGCGGGTCAGGGGTGGGGCGGCGCGGGGAGGAGCAACAGAGCGGCAGCGTGGGGGGAGTCTCCTGTCGAGGCCGGAGGGAGAGCGGGGAGGGGGCGGGGCGCGGGCGGGGGGATTGGTTGAGGACGGAACCCGACCCTGGAACCTGGACATGGACGAGGGCCAGGCCAGGGTAGGCAGGATGTGTGGTTAGATAGATAAGAAACGGCTGTGGGGGTTGGGCCCCCAGGACCCGGCAAGGGTAGAAGGAGAGAGTGTTATCTCAGAGCCTGCGGGGACAGTGGGTGGCCGGGCTGATTAGCAGAGTCTTAATACTCAAGCCATTTGCATCTGAAAGGCCACTGACAGAACACGTTTGCAAAAGTTTTTCTCGAGTTAAAATTCTGAACACTTTTAGTTATAAAATGAAATAAAGGCAAAAATTAGTTACAGAAATCTTGTCTAGTTTGGAGTTATATAGAGTGTTGCCAATTTTGTCCCAAAAGGAATCGTCAGTAACAGTGTTCTATTAGTTTCAGGGAAAATGCGAGGTAATCCATAAATAAATTTTAAGATTGCTTTTTGAAAGTTTACCAGAAGAAAAGGAAAAGTTGTTAGTAGATAGAATTTCTACAATGGTTAAATAAATCTCTCTCTCGATATCAGAAAGCTTTGGGCGAAGAAGCACCCATATTCCTTCCAACAAAAAAAAAAAAAAAAAAAGAAAAAAACTCAAAAAATCAGAACCCCAAAAGGTCGCGCAATTGTTAGTTTATACATACCAACTTTGGGGTGAATTCTGTGGAAGGCGTCTGCTTAGTCAGTTCTCCTTTAACAGTTCCATGTCTGATGGTGGTGAAGGATCGAATCTGACCGCTTGGGAAAGAAGTCTCATTCAGAAACGAAAAGCATTTTTCCCAGCGAAACGGGCGTCACGGCAATTAGCTGAAGCCCCCGGGGTTTCCTTGGCGGCTCAAGGTAGGAATCCTTCAAAGGATCCGCTGTGCGACGTCAGAACGCTAATTTAGTACAATAGTGACGGAACCCTCTAGGTAAACCCGACTATTAATACATAATATGCCCAGTTAGCTCAATAAAACAAGCCTCCTGCAGAGACCCAATAGCTGAGATAAGCGAGGGCCAAGCCAGCCGAGCTCCTTCCTAGCAAGCCAGTGATATTCAGCTTATAGTGATTTCAGTCTTTCATGAGTTCAGCCTAGCAGCTAAGGGGGAGTCAAGTGGGCAGATGCAGCATTTAGAAAGAGAGGGAAGAGAACACGCCAAATTTCCGCAGTGAAGTTTATTCGGAGGTCCGCCAAGGGACAGCGATTCTTCTTCCAAAGAAAGGGGGGTACAGAGGGCCATTTTTATAGCCTTGGCATGGATCCAAACCAGCCAATAGCCGCAGGTTTAAGCATATCTTTAACTGACCAATAGCTAAAAGGGTTACAATAGTATTGTCTTTAACTGATTAAAGGACAGGGCCTCACCACGGGTCGGGTCAGAGGAACAGACAACACCCGCTCAGGAATGACTCAGCATTCACCCTCCAAGGAGCTTTTCCTGTATCCTTGGGGTTCACTACAACTCCCCTTTCTGTTTTTACTAAAAGGCATTCCTATAGTTCTTTTTAAAACAGTGAAAAAGGTACGAGAACATAGCTAACACAATCACAAGTACAAGGGAGAATCAGCAAAATTCCCTTAACCAAAGAAGCAGCCCATCCTGTTAATCCCCAATGCCCAAAAAGTTCATTAACCCAGTCTGGGAATTGTTTTACTTTCAAGTCCTTCACGAGATCTTTCAGTTTCTGGATGTTCGCATGGATGGATTCCGATCGTGAAGAGAGGTTGAAGCAGCACATTCCTTTGAAGTCCTCACAGCCGTGTCCGTGGGCAAGCAGCAGGAAGTCGATTGCTGCTCGATTCTGGAGTGAAGCTTGTCTTGTAGTTTCTTCATCCTTTAAGAGATCACTCAGGGCTGCAGATGTGGCATTAGCTTGTTTACTGAGCCAGCACCCAAGGTGACCGATTTCACTGAGGGCTTTAGCTACAGCTACCCAGGTAAAAACAAGGAGACCGCAATCTTTTTGGTTTGTTCCAATCGTACAATTTGGGGGTCACAATTTCATCAAATTCAGTGTAGGACCTTTTTATGTTTTGATTCGCTTCCTTTTCCAATTATGTAACAGGGTGATGTTTGAGTAAGGGTGGAAAGTTTTCAAGGGTACAGGGACCTCCCTGGAGTCCGGAGGGATCCTGCCCAAACCCTGTCACCACAGATGAGAAACATTCCTTTGGGTAGTACTTTGGGATGGAGAGAGGACACAGAGATCACACGAGCGTGTAATTGCTCCAATCATGAGGGTTATAGGCTTTGTTAATTGGTGATACATCTTTTCGATATGTGTTTTTGTTCTGGTCAATTCTCAGCACAATTACTATTTTTGGACGTCTAAAGTAAAATTTGGTGGAATATGTGGCCATGGAGGACCCCAATAGATCCAATTTTGGGGCTCCTGATTATCATCTGGCAGGTGATTTTGTCCACTGTCCCAAGTATCAACCACATTGGGTGTCTTACCTGTGGTGCGGAGAACTCTGAGTTATAGAAAGGCCAATCATCTGCAACAAAGGAATTCCTACTAGACATGTGGAAAGTGGGTTATCAATGCTTCCCATGGACAAGCACAGGTTGTCCTGTTTTTATGCTTTTGCAAGGTTACCAAAGACATTATGACTGGGTTGAGGGCTGATCCACGGGAGACATACGGTGCAGTGAAGAGCATCCAAGCTGCAGTGAGGACAGCACCAACGGAGATATTTTTCATCTTTTTGGGCAGTTCAGTGGGGATTTCTTTTGTTTGCTTTCCTCATTCCCGCTGGCTTGTTTTTTTCTCCTCAGCTGATTTTGGCCTTGCTGCTCAGCTGACCGCTGAGCAGAGCAAACGGAGATCAGCTGCTGGGACCACTAACTGGATGGCGCCAGAAATCTTCAGCAGGAAGCTCTATGGCCCCAAAGTGGACATCTGGTCCTTTGGCATTGTGGGGATCGAGATGGTGGAAGGGGCGCCTCCTTACTGGATGGAAACCTCCCGCACGGTGAGCTGCAGCTGCTCTCAGATACTGCTGTCACCCAAACAAAATCTGCTCCCGTTCTTCTGCCTGGGAAGCTTGCTAACACCTGGAAATGAGAGGTTCCAGGCTGCATAGTCTCTCGTGCTCCTTGTCCAGATCATGCCCTTGCCATTTCAGTGCAGGAACCACGCAAAAATATCCTGATGCCTTTTGCTTGACAAAAGCTTTGACAAAAGGGCAAAGCCGGGCTCTTAGTCCCCATCAGCCAGTGAAATCAGGGGTGAAGGCAAGAGCCTTTGCATATTGGACTGGCTGTGGCTGCCTGTGGCTTTGGGTTCTTTCAGTAGGGGTAGGAAAGGTATGTCCCAGGCTCTGGCAGGGAGTGAAGTGGCACTGGAGAGTGGAGCCTTTCCAGTGGGGTGTGTGTGAGAGCAGTTTGGGGTGCGAAGGAGACAGGCAGAGCGTGGCATTTCCTTCTTCTCTAGGTTAAAGAGCTGATCAGCAGTGGGGGCAGGCCCAAGCTGCAGAAGCCCAGGCAGCAGTCGGCGTGGTTGCGAGACTTTCTGCACTGCTGCCTGGAGAGGGACGAGGACAGGCGCTGGTCTGCCCAGGAACTGCTGCAGGTAAAAGGCAAAGCGGCTGCAGGGGGCTGCTTGCTGCCAGGGGCTCCTCATCTGCTCAAGTCCAAGGCGTCTGATGGGCCCCACTCCTAGAGAATCTCCATTCTGGGGGCTTTGCAAAGAAAAACAAAGGAGAATCCTGGCCTGGGATGCCTTGGAAGGAGCCTTTCAAGGTCACCTAGACCAAATCTCCTTAAGCTGAAGACATCTGGATTCATGGATTTGTGGGATTGGGAGCCATCTTTGCCTCATGTAGCAAGGTCCTGGGTGTGGGGACAGAGGTGCCTAGAATGCCCTCCTTTCTGCTTTCTGTATCTTTGTGGTAGCCAGAGAAAGCCTGTTTCAGCCTGTGAGGAAAGTAGAAGTTCATGTCTTTCTTTCTCTCTTTCGGCAGCATCCGTTTGTAACATCAGCCAAGCCGACCTCCGACCTGACGCCTCTGATCATGGCCACGCAGCAGTTTATGGCCGACAGGAGATACTAGCCCTGGAAGAGGCCATTGTTTTAGTTTGTAGTTTGTAGTTTGTAGTTTTTTGGGTTTGTAGTTTGTAGTTTGTAGTTTGTAGTTTCTAGTTTGTAGCTAGTTTGTTTAGTTTAGTTTCTAGATTATGGATCATAATTTTTAGTTTGTTTAGACTGATAGTCAAAATAAATACTATAAAAAATGAAACCTTCGCTGTGCTGGAAGCTTCCCTTTGTTCTCAGCCTGTGAATAAGCTCCAAATTTTCTTCCGAATGGTCAGCTGTTTCTTCTATGTGGGAAGACTCTTGGATGGGGTTGGTGGCAGGGTTTGGAAGCCTTCCCTGCCTCCAGGCCACAAGCTCTTGTGGAGATACAGGCTTGCAGCTGTGACTAGAGGATCAGAGTAGGGCAAAGTGGAGCAGAGCAGTGGTGTCACTGCTGGGGATGCTGCTGTGGCTGTGGGCAGAGGGGGAGGGAGCCGGGCTTCTCCATGGGCTCAGGTGCAGGTGAGTGTCCAGAGGGAAGGCAAGTTGTGCCATGAGAACTAAGGCCAGCATGAGGGAGTGAAAACTTGTGCAGTTGGGATCTGCCTGAGGCACTGTGGAGGCCTGTGGGCCTGCTAGGGGACTTCCTGGGGCTGTGGCCTGGAAGAATGTCCCCTAGACTTTAACCTCTCCCATGGACTCCTGGTTATCATTTCAATATACATTTGATACAGTGATTATTGAAAATCATGGACTTTGCGATGTTTGGTGGTAAATATTAGTTGCACAAGATTTGACAGACTTCCTTTCCCAGTGTTCCTGTTCTGGCCCTGCTTCCCTGAACCCACCATCCCTGAGAAGGACAGGCCGGGGGATGGAACCTGCTCAAGAGCACAGGCGAGCCACCAGCAATCTGCCATCTCTGGTCCTTTTCTGTCCGCTTGCCAGGACAGCACTGGCCATACTGCCCTGGATTCTACCCTAACCCACTTTCTGACAGCCCTCAACCCTGCCCGCACTTTCCTCTTGTATTGGCAGTCGCCCGTTTTTGCTGCAATACATATTTCAGAGATCAAACCTACAAGAAAAGTTGACAAAACAGCTGGAGGATCAACTCTGTTGCCCCCACAGGAGTGCTGTGCCCTGCCCCACCAGAAGGTTCCCCCAGTCTAGTCTCCTATGAAACCTTTTCTTTTGACTTGTGTGTGTGTTTGTGCCACCACAAGTCCTTTTGATTTTGTGTTCTCCTTTGTCTTGTGGGTAAGTGAGTGGGAATGAAGTGGCGGGGAGCAATCTGGGAGTCAGGCCCTGAGAAGTGAGGAGAATTGAAAATTGCATTTACTTCTTGTTTGGTTCTGCTTGGCAACATGAACCCACTTGTTTATTTGAATTCTCAAGTGTAGTTAAAATCTATTAAGTACCGGCTTGGTTTTAGCTATAAGAAGATATAGATGATTGTTATACTTTTCATTTGAAATAAAACACAAAAAAGGGGAGTGTGGGGGATTGTCCTGAGGGCACAGGCCAAGAACTGACCACACAGCCACACATCAGACAATCAGTGACCAACACCAAGGCTCAGGAGAAGAGAAGCCACAGCGGATGACAGCCAGACAAGTTATGGTGAGTTTATCATGAAGAGCAGAGGACTCTGGGGCCGACTGGGAGTGGCCATGCAGATCAACAGCCTGCCTGGACCTGTCAGGGCAGAGGGAAAACAGGTGATGGCTTTGGGATGGGCACTCAAAGCTGCCGACACTATCCCCAATGCACCATCCAGCACCAGGAGAAGACTTGCTTCTATTTTTCAGTATTTTATCCTGTTACTCTTCTTTTTTTTTATTATTTTTGCTAGTTTCAACTTCTGTACATAGTCCTCTCATTCCTTTGATGTTTCTACCTCTTCCTTTCTTTTCACCTTCCCCCTCCCTTATTGTCAGCTGAGCTTTGTACAGATGGCTTTTCTCACCCACCTGGTACCTGACGTGCCAAGACCAAAAGAATTCTCATTATTTTGTCCCTAACTGCCTTCTCTTTGGGGCACTGTCACAGCTGGCAAAGCTTCAGGCTTTCACATGTGTTTCCTTGGGCAGTAGGTGGGTAAGGGCCTGCAAAGCGACTTCCTAAGGCCTACAGAGCAATGCACTGCAAGCCAGACCTCAGTTCTCTTTCAGGCAAGGCTTCTTTGAAAGGATTTCAGAATTCCCATCATGGAACTGAGGCACTGTTGACAGAGCACTAGAGTGTGAAAGGGTTTGAAAGGGGATAGGAAGCTGAGCTTGCAAATGAGACACAAGAAGCTTTCTCCCCACCAGAATTTTGGCATCCCAATTGCAGTGCTCCATGCTGGCCATCTGTCCCCAGGACATCCCCCATTTGCACACCCCTCCTGCTGGCAATGGACTCACTTTGGCTGTCTTGTGGGGTGGGCAAGGGAACAGGCATCCAAGGAGGGATCCTCTCACTGTGTTTCAGAAAATGACAGCAGAGCAGCCTTTCTCAGGAAAGTCACCTGAAATGACTTAATAGTCGCAAGAGTCTGGATTGCCTCAGGGCTGGGGCTCAAAGACATCACAAAACTCAAGAGGCTCCAAGCTCCTCAGCATATCATTTCAGTCAAGGGACTGGGTTCAGACCAAATACCTTTGCTGACCTTACCTAACCCTTCAGTGCTTCTCAACCCCAAAATCTTTCTTCTTGTCTTTTGTCAGCTGAACCACTTCTGCCTTCTTGGTCCACAGCTGGAGAGAGCTTTGCAGCTGCCACCTCTGCTCCTCTGTCAGCCCCTTTTCTCCCTGCTTCCAGGGGCCACCAACAGTTCCACATGCCTTTCTTCTGCACAATCATGCTCTACACATCCCCTACCATTCCTACACCTACTTGCCCTGGTGGACTAATTTTCTGCTTTGCTCAGATGCAATAGGAAGAGGTCTCAAAATTTGCCTAAGATTACATGAGGGAGGAATCTTCCCCACCCATTGCGGCAACCCGAGAGAAAATACAAACATTTTTCAATATTGCTTGCAACAAACTACTATAAAATAGATGAACATCAATGTCTTAAAACTTAGCAAGATAAAAACATGTAAATACTCAATGCAGCAAAGAATAGCAATTCTTCAGTCCTGTCTCCACTTCATCTTTCCATGAAACACCTCTCAAAGAAGAAAACTCAGTCCCACTTGGACCTACTTCACACAGCAGCAACTATCCACTTGGTATTCTTTTGTGTTCTCTGCCTGAGAAAGTTTGGTGATGCTTTAATCAAACCAACAATAAAAGTCTGGAAAACAAAGACATCAAGAGCACGACAATCATTAAAAACCTTATTTGGCAAAAGTTATCTTATTTAAATTTTCCAGTACCTTAAGAATACTGGTGAGGATTGGTAGCAACAGCAAGGCAAACTTCAGTTAGAGCAGCCAACCATCCTTCTGAGACCTTTTCAGATTTAGGTAAGACGGGTTTTTTTGTTGGATCTACACATTCTGTTACATTCTAGTTTGCAAATTTCAAGTGAAATCCAGAAACGCAACTTTCTTTTCCAAGGGTCAGGTAGGATTTGTTCTATGTGTGTGATGTTAGAGAGGTCCTTAGGGAAAAGGACATGGCTCTGCTTTCTTTCTTGGTCTCTTCCACCCTGTGGCACTCAAAGCCAGACTTGCTATTGTAGTCATTAGGTACAAGCCCTGCTAGGATGGTGGACTGATTCAGGAACAAACAGCCATGCTGCCATACTAGGGACATTGCTCTGGAAATGTAGAGAAAGAGAAATCATTTGATGTTTTTCACTTTAGAAAGGTTGCTTTGCAGCTTTATCTGCAGTAGAGTCACATTTCCTGTACTGTCCAATACAATTCCATGTGTCCAGAGCTTGAGTCACATAATGTAGGAGTCTCCAGCTGTAAATTTCACAGCCATGGGATCAAAAGTCCTTTCCACTTCTGGTTAAGTGGCTCTGGATTCCATGTCTGGACATACATGCAGGTGAGGATGTACTTGAACATTCAGGGTTATTAGTGAGACCAAAACAACAAAGTTGCACCATGATAAAAGCATTTTGTCCTAAGAGTCACAGATTCTCTAGCAGCAGCATTTCTGCCTCCAGCCTCTGGTGGCAGACAAGGCTCAATGCCCATGGCTGCCAGAAGGAGGCACGGAAGGAGCAGTTTGCAAAACTTCCTTGAGAATACAGGGAAACTGAGTCTCCATTAATTCCCCAATTTCTTTCCATTGAGCCTCTTGGGATATTTGAATTCACCATCCTGTCCCAACTCACTTTGTGCTGGGGGAGCCGAGATTTTGTTTTCTCAGCCTTCATCCTTAAATTTTGAAAAAAATGACAATAACAGTGAAGGAGGCGAACGGGGCATCTTCTGTTTCTCATGCATTGCTTGGGGGTTCTCCCCTCACCACGGGGTCCAAACTTTTCACACCACAGGTTGTTCCCTGGGCAAAAGAGCAGGGCTTTTCAGCATGTGCTTTCTTCTCAAAAGATTGATTTCATTTGCCCCAATTCCCAAAACATTCTCCATTTCTTTGGGATCATTGTTAATTTTCCCATGTAATTCAACCACTTCTGTTGCAGACTGAGGTACCACTACCAGACTCTGCGTGCTGACAAGCCAATTCCTTCTTTATCCGCGGGCAGGGCTTGGGATGAGAAGGAGGGAAGAAGGTTGGCTGTGCAGAGTGGAAGCTGTCTCTGTGTTTGTGAGGGGGGAGCAGAGGAAGGTGACATCCCCTTGGGGCCATGCCGCCTCTGTGTTTGTGAGGGGCGGGCACAGCTTAGGCTGAGGGGCGGGCTTGCACTTTGAGGCATGAAAGCCCTGCCAGGGGCTGTGGGGGCTGGCCTTGCAGTCAGCTGGGGAGGCCCTGGCTGCTCCTTCAGTGTGGAAAACGCTGGCTTCCAGGCCCTGGCTGAAATAAACCCCAGCAGTGTTAAATTGCAGCTCTAAAGCTCTTTGCCTTTGCACCAGCGTCTTTCAGTGGTTTTCATCTTTTGGGGGCTGCCTTCATGCCAGCATTCAGTTCCTGCTCTGGCCTGAGGCCGGCTGTTGTTTCAGGCCCTGAGGCAATTTGCAACTGGTTCAGCTCCTTTTCTAGCTGCTGGCAACATTCAGCTCTCTGAGTCAAACCTCCAAGCATATGGATAGCAGGCATGGTCCTTTCCTGGCAATGTTTAATTTTCTTCTACCAAAGGTCATGTTTTCTGCACAAGTAACTGCAGATGGTGCCAGTTTCTCCCAGTGCCATCTCTCTTTAGGGCTGGACAAGCTTTCTATGGAAGCTTTTAGCAAGTCTGTCAGTGAAGAGCAGTTCAGATGAGTTTCTGCCTGGGATTCCATTATTACTTTTCTGCCAGGAAACAGCAGCGTTGACTGAAAACTTATTTCTCCTTTATTATGTCACAAGCAGTTCCTGCTGTATAAAAGGCCCGTGTCACCTCAAGAATACCCTGCTTGCTGTGCCAATTAAGATGTAAGGCCCCAAAAAAACATTACGATATGAGAGACTTTAAAAGCACTTCAACATGTTCATGTACTCTGAGTTAGAAAAGTGGGAGAAATACTGATCAGATGTTCTCAAGGGGTTGGAACAACAAAAAAAAAAACCAAACCTTCCCTGGCAACTTTTGAAAATCTGAGAACTTTAGAGGCAAAAAAACCCCTTTGAGCAGGATTCAATCAACAGAAAAAATTTCCATACAGCATTAACGTAGCCCATTCAACTTAACAAACTCCAAGTCTGTTCCGATTTTCAATTTCTGAAAAAAATGTGAGAGGATGGAATTGGGAGAAGAAAGAGAAGGAAGAGAAAGACAGAAAAGAACCCATATAGCTACCACTCTGGTTCCAGTGGTGTTTGGCTGATAGAAATTGCAAGAGGAGGTAGGGTCAAGAGATGTGGTGGCCACACATCCCGAGGTAAATAGCCTTTGGCTTTCCTGGGGCCTTCCCCTCATGGGGCTCCCACTGAGCTGGCCATTTAGGAGCTGGGTAGGGGCTGCAGACACAGGTGTGGAGCATTGCCTCTGGTGTGCCAGGGATCAGCGGCCAGAGCTGGGCTGGGATGCAGGCCTGGGGGTGTGGGGCGTGCAGAGTAGGGCATGGCCTCAGCAGAGCAAGGCTGGATCTGCCCCTTTCCCCACCGACAAGGGCCTGAAAGGGTTTGAGCCAGCAATGTCCTCTAGTGTCTCACAACAAGGTTTCCAGGTTCCTGTGCTTCTTGGCTGTCAAGACTCCAGAGATTTGTGGCTGGATATGAAGAAACTTGCACATTTATTCCTTCTTAGAGAGGCAGCATGAGGGTTGTTTTTTCTTTCTAAGGCCTTCCCTCCTTTCTATGTCGTCATCTTGAGATAGTCCTTCTCAAGCCTCTCCTTTCTCTCCTTCTCCACGACAAAGGAGGGGGACAATTGAGAAAACAATCTATGAGAGGCTAAGAATGTTAGAGTTACAATGTAGTGAGGGGAAAAATAATCCTTACCCAACAATAAGAAGAAAATTGTAGGAAAGAGGTAATGGCTTAAGCAAGAAAGTTGAAGTGTCACATGGGGCACCTGCAGCAGAGACAGGATGGCCAGGGCTTCCAGAATGGTGCTGATGGTAGATGGGGGCTGCTGGTGCTGCCTGGAGCAGCTCTGGACCTGCAGTGGCAGTTTGCTGCTCTCTCTCTGCGGCACTGGTGGTGGCAGTGGCGATGGTGATGGGTGTCTCTCTCTCCCTGCGGAGCTGTGTTTGGCACTGCCGCTGCCATCAGTCCGCCACGCTGGGCATGTGTGTGGGAATGGGATCTGCCGCTTGGCTGCCTCTTCCTACCAGCCTGCTGGGCTGCACTTGGCTTGGCTGGACTCCCCTTGGGCTTGGCTGAACTCACTTGGTATCAGTGGCACCACTCTGGGTCGCCTTGTTCTGCTGGAGCAGAAACACAGTCCCACATGCCAGCCTGGCCCTGATGGTTTCAGCTGGGTGTCAGAACTGTCACTTCAGTGCCACCCATCTCAGCCCCGTGTCGAAAAATTACTGTCGGAAACTGGGGGAAACAAAACTGGGGGGAAAATGGTGGTGTTGCTTTGGTGCCAAGGCCTCTCTGCTAGAGTGAGTCAGAGAGAAAGATCCTCCTTGCATTTCCTGTCATGGCATTTCCTTGCTGAAATCACACCCATGGCTGTGATGTAAAATGTTTTGAATAACTAGTGCTGAAAGATGCATGGCCTTGTCTCTGTACCTAGGAGAAAGCTCTAAATAGAATTGAAGCAGTGCTTCTCCTTGTTTGCTCTCAGAATCTCTGCTGGTCAGAGTGACCCTGAGATGTGTTAGAAAGTCTCTTTCCCCAGCTCGGCAGTTGAAGAAGGAGGCAGAACTCTTGTCTTCTCAGTCTCAAGGTTTTGTTATTGTTTCTTGTCTAGAATATTCTTTCTCCGACCTGCCAAGGTCTGTCTAGCAGGTCGGGTTGAGGCACACTGCCTGCCTCAGATGCAGTGCTGTCTTTTCATACTAAATACTATGTGTACACTATTTACAATAACTTCCCAATACCTGTCACCTATGTGAGACAGTGAGCTTCTGCTCTAAACCAATCTAAAAGTTCCAACATCACCTGGAAGATGGAGGCTAGGAAGAAGGAGGAAAAAGGATAAGGCACATCCAAATTCCTCCATCTTAAAACCCCAAGCCTTCATTCTAAAAACCTCATCAATCTATTTTTCACCCGTGACAAACTACCTATTATTCTGCTTAAACTCTTTGGACTTGTAATTCTTCATATAAAGATTGGTGATTGTTTTTTCCAAGGCCTAAATCAAAGCCACAGGGGTCTTGGGCTCTATGCCAAAGTCTCTGAGCTCCCGGGCAGTGGCTTGAGTCTTCCAGGGCAGCCAGAGGAATTTCCTGGGTTCTGATAGTTTGCTGGTTTCTAGAACTAAGGAAGGTCCCGCTGGAAGAAGCCTCCTGCTTGTTGCTCAGAAGCAATAGTGGCCAAAGAGCACTAATGTGGTTCCTCACATCCTGGACACTTCTCAGTGCTCAGTTTCTCAGTGTGGGTAAGAAAGGCTTAGTGTGTTATTACTCTTAGATGCCTTGAGCAAGAGGTTATGGACTAGGAGGGCAATTTGTCATGCTTTGCAGCAGAGGAGAACTCCGCAGGCTGTTTTTGGCATTATCTGTAGAGCAGGTGTGGTTCTGTGCATGAAGTCACACAGCAGCCCAGGGCACTGCTATTGTGATGTCAGCGGCCGCATGGCAGCGGTGTCAGGCAGAGTTGCTGTGCCGAGGCCCGGAAGGGCTCAGTGAGCAGAGCAGCTCTGTGGCACGCTCACGGCAGGGGAACCTGCTGATCGACGAGGTCTCTGCCAGCAGGACTCTTGAGTTTTTTGTTTTCTCCCTACAGGCTTTGTCTGGTGCTGATTGAGCAGCGCTGCTCCAGCCATGGAGGGAGGTGTGTGCTGCAGCTTTCACGGCTTTTACCGTGGCTTATTCCGGGTACTTTTTTTCACCCACCTGGCACGTAAGTAGACGTTTTTGTTCAGTGCAGCATATGGAAACCCAAATGCCACAAAGAGGCCTTCAGTTGGGTAATGCCCCTGCCCACAGCTCCAGCTAGGAAGGGGGTGTCTCTAGCCAGTGGGGGCGTGGGCAGCATTTGCAATGTAGCCTGCAGGGGTTCCGCTCCTGCCGTGCCATAACCTGTGGCAATGGAGTCTGGAGTCTCCTCAGTTTGCTGGCTCAAGCAAGAAAACTTCCAGAATGGGAAGACTGCGAGAGCTTGGCAGGAGTCCTTGTAAAAGCTGTGCACTGCTCTCCAGGACTGAGGGAAAGTCCCTCTGTTCAAGTCTTCTTGTCTGCATTCCCTCATCCCAGCATGTGCCTGTGGAACTTGACACTTCCTGCCTGCTAAAAGAGCCATTTGTTCTGTGATGAAATCACAGAATACGCTTGGAAGAGGCCTCAGTGATAGACATTTCAGAGGAGTTCTTGTATGCTCCCACACACAGGAGCTGTTCCTGTGCTGTGTCACCATAGAACTGCCACCATGGCTCAGGGGGACTTGGGTGAAGCCTATCAGGGGAAAGGTTTTCAGTAAGCTCATGGCAATTGCTGCATGCAATGTCTTGAGAAAACTGAAGTACAGGAAAGAGAGGAGCTGTAGCTGCTGCTGGGTGGGGCAGAAGCAATGACTGTTAGAGAAGCACTTGTAGACTTTCTCAGTCTCAAGTTTCAATGGGTTGAGTGGCCAAAGAAGACAAAAGGTAGACAGCAGGCAGTATTTTGTGCTGCTGTTGTCTTGCTTGCTGTGTGCCACAAGGGATGCTGCTGGAGTGATGGAGTGATAGCAGAATGCTCTGTCTTTGGGTTGACTATTTGGTGGGCTTGGCCAACTCAGGCAGTTTTCTTACAGCATCTGGTTCTTTGTCCCTTGTGTGTTGCAGGTCACATCAGCCGTGCCTGGAGAGAATGCGGTCTTTGGGTGAGTGGCAAAGGAGCCTCTGGCATTGGTAGCATTTGACAATTGTGGAGCAAGCTGTGAGCTGGGCCTGTTGCAGTCCAGTGGCAGCCTGGCTGGATGAATGAAAGTACAGTCCAGGCTCTTTCACCAAAAGCTGCAGGAGGACCCAGGGCTGTTTTCTCTAGCTCCTTCCCAGAGCTGAAAGCGGTGGCTGCTTGGTGCTTTAAGCCGTGATGGAATTTCTCCTGTACAAGAGAGTGCAGTGCCATCAAATTGGCCCATTTTACTTGAGTTTGAGCACCTTAGAATCCCATTTCTCTGCAGATGCTTTCTCCTGAGTGCATCTGGCTCTAGAGCTGAATATCAAGAAGGTTACGTGTCCCTGACGCTGCTGTCTGCCTGCAGAGCCCAAAAGGAACCTTGGAGCCTCCTGTGGCTGCGTGTCTTCCTGAAGAAGAGGCCAAAGGGGAGGAAGATGCCCAGCAAAGTGCACCTTCTGCCACTGCAGGGCCTGAGCATCCAGCATCAGTAAGTGGCAGCTCTGGGTAGTCCTGTGGCTGGAGCAAAGCAGAGCTGCAAGTTTCTGATCAGACAGCACCTCCCGTGCCTGGCTGAAGATGCTGAGGGCTGGAATCTTTCCAGGCCTTCCCCCAGACAGTGAGGCCTGGAAAAGGGGTGTGGAACTTGGATATTTAGGCATCACCTTCCCACTGTTCTGAAAGGGGCTGTGAATTTGTCTGAGCAAGAGACAAGAGGTAGCGTTAGGATGTCTTTGGATGCACCTGGGGTAGAAGTGAGGCCCTCGGTGGCCAGTGGCTGTGCAGGCTTGCTGTCTCCAGTGAAGAGAGCAGTGCAAAGGTGCAGTTCAGAAGCTTGCAGGATATAGGGAGACACTGTCCCCTTGAGGGACCTGCCCTCCCCTGAGAGCAGCTGTCAGTAGCTGAAGGAACAGCTGAGATGCAGTGGGGCCTGTAGCTGAATATAGGTAAGGTGGTGAATGACAGGTTCTTTCCTGTCCCTCATGCTGCTGTGTGTCCACAGAGCAGAAGGGCAGCGTCAGCACCTGCTGTGGCTGCCTCTGCAGCCGAGGAAGAGGCTGAAGAGGAGGAAGGTGCCGATGAACCTGCCCCTGCTGTCAGCCCAGGGCCAGAGCAAACATCATCAGTAAGTGCCTGCTTTGGTTAGCAGTGTCTGTGGTGTCATTTTGTCCGTGGTGTAAAAGCAGCCTTTGGATTTTGAGCCTTGAGCTGGAGAAGCGGGCTGCAAAAGCTGAGAGGTGAAGAGCCCTGGATGTGGCCAGCAGCATCTTCCCAGGGGCTTGCATTTGAAATGGGATGGGAGGGGCATCTCTGCCAGGCACATTTGTGACCCTCATTCATTTCTTGTCCCAGAGCTCCACCTCCTCTGTCCCTGGCACCACCTGCGAGCTGCAGCAGAAGGCTCTGAAGGAGCCTCCAGTCCCGAAGCGGGCAAGTCAAGCATGAGCAGCTCGTGCATCTGGAGCACGAGTAGCTCCTCTGGCAGCAGAGAGCAGCTGGGAGAGAGGAGAGAGGACAAGTGCCTGGCCATGCTGAGTACGTCCTTTGTGGTCCTTGTCTGCTGGAGCAGTGCCCTGTGTGTGCGTGTGTCGGCGTGAGCTGTCCCAGCTCCTGTTCCTCCTCAGCTGAGTGCCAGGTCCTGAGGCCTCCACACAGGACCTGCTGTTGTGCATTGAGGTGGTGCGGGGTCACCGGGGTGTTGCTCCTGCCTCTGAGAGCAGCTCAGCCTGGCTTGGCTTTGCCTGAGCTTCCCTGGAGGCAAAAGGCAAACCAGAGATTGTTTCTGGCTGAGCCGGAGGCCGTGACCCAGCCAATGAGTAGGCCTCAAGGAGCTCCTGTGGGGCAGGGCCAAGGTCATCTTCAGAACTCAGCCTGTCCTAAAGGCTGAGGCACCTCATTCCTAAGGCCCATCACAGTAGGTGGGGACATGAGCTGCTGCTCCTGCAAGGCAGAAGGGCATTGTTTAGGCAAAATTGTCCTGCTTAGAGCTGGAGATTGCACTGCTGCTGGAAGCACTTTGCAATATTCTTGCTGTTCTGCAAAGGGCACCTGTTGATAACAATTGATTCCAGGAGCCAAGATGCCTTTGATGTTTGCAAGGATTAAAGCTTTGGTTGAAGGTCACAGAGTGTTCATTGCTAAGAACAGCAAGGTTTAGTTTTTTTCCTGCTGCCCTTAACGTTTCCAGAGAACAATCACTTCTCTTGGTTACAGTTTTCTGATCCCTGTCTCCTGAGACTGTTTGTGCACGTGCTTAGATTTTAGTTTGAGACTTTTAGTTTGGTGCAGGCCATCTGTGCTGCAGGGCTGCTTGTGTTGCTGCTGTTTTTGAGGTGGTGGTGGTGCGGTGGTGTTGTTGTTTCCCGACTGCCTGAGTTGAAAGGGCCCAGTGTGGCAGAGAGTGGGGCTGCCTTTCTGATCTGCTGCAGGGTGGGATCTCTTTTGAAGTGAGCATCTTTCCTTGGGATTTTCACAGAGATGCTGGTGAGCGAGGCAGATCCTGAGGCTGTGTACACAGAGCTGGAAACTATTGGCAAAGGGTGAGTGCAGCCACAGTTCCTTCTTCAAAGGGAGGGTCTGTGCATTTTGCAGTGTCACATCTCCCCAGAGATGCTCAGACATCTCCCCAGACAAGCTCCAAAGCTGTTGAAACACTGCGTTTAAGATGATGCCTGATGATCTCTGAGTACTGGTCAGCATTTATAGCTGTGGTCTGAAGGCATGGCAAAGACACCTGGATGCTGGCAATGTCTTTTCTGCGGCAAAGAGCAGCACCAGGCAGATCTCCAGTCCCTCAAGTGTGTTGCACCTGTTTGCCACTTTTCCTGGGAGAATACATTTTTGCATGTCTCCAAAGAATACAGAATACATGGGCATGGAAGGAGGAGAAACTTTGTTGCCTCAAAGGTCAAGTTAGCAGCTGAGAGCTGTCAGGGAGCAGCTCTTGCTAACATTTTATTCCACTATTTTGCTGAAAACAAGTTTCAATGGTCAGGATGAGCACTACCTGGTCTAAAAGCCAAAAGCAGAAATGAAAGAAGCAGCTCTCTTTTGTAGCTGAGGTGGCAAAAGTAAAAAGCTTCAGGGCAATGCCCAGTGCCAATGCTCTCCAGAGGAAAAGGCATCATCTGGCTGATGACAGAACCCTGGTGGATCCTGTGGGGTTTAGGCCTTTCCTGCAAAGAATCCACCAAGCTGTTTCCTTTGAAAGCCGGCTCTGCTGACTGGAAATGGGACTGATTTGCAACATTTTCTCTGTGGGAAGCCAAATGTACAAGAAGTCTTCCGAAAAGTCGAGTCCTGCCTGTGTCTGGTGCACCAAAGAGAAGCAGCTGCCAATAGCTCTGGACCCAGAACACAGCTATCCAAGGATCCTGTGATTTGAGGACTTCTCCATTTGTGTGTGCAGCAATGGAAGCCTTTGCCTGCTCTGGCTGTGGCTGCAGCTGTACCCGGGCACTCTTTTCCTTGCCAGCTGGAGAAGGGATCTGTGTCTGGAGGCTTTCCTCCAATGGCTGTTACCTGGCTTCAGGCTTCTCAGAAGGCCTGAATGGTGGTGCTTGAGTTTGGCAGACAGACTCCAAGGAGAGGTGTGAGAAGGCCCAACGGGCAAGTTCCTGGACAAATCCCACACATGTACAGATACAGAAAGAGGAAAGAGAGAAAAGAGCCAGACGAGAATGTGTCCTGTTCCATTTACTGTTTGCCCGGGACATTTTTCCCCGTTGGACTGCAGTGTCTTGCACTTGCAGGGACTAAAGGACTTCTTCTTTCTCCGCTGCTGTTTTGTTTCTAGGGGTTTCGGCACGGTGTGCATGGCAGTGGAGACTGCCACAGGAGAAGAGGTAAGCGTCAAGCAGCGCGCACAGCTTCTGCAGCTCTCGAGTGTGCCCCCCTCTGCTGTGAGCTGTGGCTGAGCTTTGGGTGGCCAGTAGAGCTTTGCTGCAAAGGCAGATGAAGTGCAGAGCAGTGTGCGCCTGCCAAATAGAGCGGGGACAGATTTTGTCCTTCTCAGCTGGCCCAGGGAATGCAAGGAGGCCAGGCGGTATCTGTCGGAGGAGGACACGCTGGCTGGCTCTTAGTGCCCAGGTGGTGTCTCAGAGCATGGCTCTGCTCTTTGGGGCTGCAGGCTTCCTGAATTCTCATTTCTGGCTGTCAGCAAATACATGGGAATCGTGCTGGGAGTTCTGTAGGCACCTGCAGTGCTGCCCTTGGACCTGTGCTTAGAGAGAGAGGTCTGCAAGGAGTCTCTCAAGGGCCTAAGCCCTGCTCAGAGCCAGGTGTATATCCCTAAAAGATCAAGGCATGGCTGATTTCTTTTTACAATCAGGCAGTAATCGCAAATGTCAGTGGTGCGAAAAAATATATTTTAGTGGAGTGAAAAGACAATTTCCTGCAGTGAGGAAGTGCTAGGATTGCCTTTTTTTAAAGGAATGTTTTCTGTGAAGCGTATCGGCTTGTATTTCTTAAGAGGAATAGGCCTCAGGATGATTTTAGGACAGTATTTTTTCTGTCATATCTGTAAGAGTTTGCTTTGTTGTTGTGCAATGGAGAATGCCAGTAGTTGCTGGAGTAATGAGCAAGCCCCCTAGAAGTGCCAAAGGTTTCCCAGGAGTTTTGCTCCATTTTTACTGGCATAAAATGGCTCCCTGTTTGCAAGAGGTGTGTGAATGAGCATTGGGATGATAAAGTAAGGCCATGGGAGGAGCCTGTCCCTGGGCACAGGGAGTGGATTAGACCTCTGAGGGGGAGAGCTTAGAGCGTGTTTCTCCCAGGTTTCCAAGGCAAAGGGTATGTGGCTCTGTGCCCTGGCAGGTGCCCAAGCACGCGCTCTGATGTCCAGTCACAAGGCAGCTTGGCCCAGCCCAGCACTATCATTCCGCAATCACTGTCTCCATGTTGCCCGTGTGGTCCTGTGCCACAGACTTCTTTGGCTGATGGTTTTCTATGTCGTTTTAGGTGGCCATAAAGAAAATTAGTCTCCTGCGAGAGAGCAGCAGCGAACTGTGCCTGAATGAAATCCAGGTCATGCGTGGCAATAAGCATGCCAACCTTGTCAACTATGTAGACAGGTGAGTGGTTCTGCTGTTCTGCCCTGAAAGGCCATTGACATCCTGCAAGCCAGAGGTTCAACCTCTCCTTTGGTGGCTGGCAGAGGATGGAGCTGTTAATTCCTGTTTCTGGGCCGATCTACAGCATCTTGGGAGGAGATTGCATTGGGGCTGCATTAATCTTTCCTGGCATACCGAGTTTGAAGGGCACTTTCAAAGACCGGACTTGGCCCTATTTTACTGAGCCTACAGATTCTGTGCTCTCTCCCCATGATTTTGTTGGGTTTTGGGTTTGATATTTTCCCCATGGGTCTGAAGTGCTGCCAAAGCACTGTAGATTGTATTTCCCTTGGCCTGTTGCGTTGGTGTGGGTGCCAAGCAGTCTTTTAGACTGCCCAGAGTTCAAGACCTGTAGAGCGTAGTGAATGACTCCTCACTTCCTCCTGTCTTCCTCTGAGAGAGACACAGAAAGAAGAATGCATCGGGTGGTGGGAGTGCGTGCATTCATCTCCAGGCTGTTGTTTCCTCCTTTCAGCTACCTGCTGGGCGAGGAACTCTGGCTCGTGATGGAATACATGGACGGAGGTTCCTTACACGATGTCATCAGGGAGACTCATCTGGCAGAAGGAGAGATAGCAGCTGTCTCTCGGGAGGTAAGGGATGGTGTGTGTGCTCCCCCTGCCCTTGTCAGGATGGTCCTTCCAAATGGGTGATAAGGAGAGCAGAGAGCATTCCTTCCCCTGAAGGGCCAAGTTGCTGGTGGCGCAATGTCAAATAAGTGGCAAAGACAAAGATACTCACAGGGCTGCCAGGGAGCTGAGCCTCAAAGGAGAGGCTTGCAGCCAAAGTGGTGTTTGCAAAAGCATCCACTGTTCTCTGGCTGGAGAGAGCACAGCCACTGTAGCAGTGCTCCTTCAGGCTGTGGTTGCAGGGCACTGGCCATTGGAACAATTGCCCTTTCTCCTTCAGAAGCAAACACACCCTCACTTAGAAAGGCACCGCTGTCCTCGTGTTGGAGCAGCAAGCTCTTGCCCTTGCCAGCAGCCTGTCCTGCTGTGGCTCAGCATGCCCCAGGAATGTTGAGGTGTTGCAGATGTGCCACTTCCCTGCTTGTGGGATGAAATCCACTTAGGCTGGTGTTTCTTTTTCCTCTCTCAGTGCCTGCAAGGCCTGGATTTCCTTCACTCCAAGCAAGTGATCCACCGAGATGTCAAAAGCCACAACATTCTCCTGGGCTTGGACGGATCTGTCAAGTTGGGTGGGTGTTGTTGGCCAGGCTCAGCCGTGGCAGGCTGCGGTGTGGGGCTGCCTTTGGGTGGCTGCCGGTTCCCTGCAGTGGTGCCTGTGGCAGTGCAGGCTGCCCTGCTGCAAGCGCAGAGCACAGCCCCAAGGTGCAGGGAGGTGCTGCTGGGAACAAGGGCTCAGCAGTGCCTTTGGCTTGTGGCTGTGTCCCTTCCCAAGCAAGGCACTTACAGTCTAATAGCTTCAGGGCACTAAAAGCCAGTGCCTGAAAGTGGGGGCTTTTGCTAAGTGGCCAATTCCGTGTTTCCTCAGCTGCAGACCCAAGAAATGGCAGCAAGGCCCCTTAATGGCAGCTGGGTTCCACGCTGCCTTCTTGGACATGGGTTCAGTGGGGATTTCTTTTGTTTGCTTTCCTCATTCCCGCTGGCTTGTTTTTTCTCCTCAGCTGATTTTGGCCTTGCTGCTCAGCTGACCGCCGAGCAGAGCAAACGGAGATCAGCTGCTGGGACCACTAACTGGATGGCGCCAGAAATCTTCAGCAGGAAGCTCTATGGCCCCAAAGTGGACATCTGGTCCTTTGGCATTGTGGGGATCGAGATGGTGGAAGGGGCGCCTCCTTACTGGATGGAAACCTCCCGCACGGTGAGCTGCAGCTGCTCTCAGATACTGCTGTCACCCAAACAAAATCTGCTCCCATTCTTCTGCCTGGGAAGCTTGCTAACACCTGGAAATGAGAGGTTCCAGGCTGCATAGTCTCTCGTGCTCCTTGTCCAGATCATCCCCTTGCCATTTCAGTGCAGGAACCACGCAAAAATATCCTGATGCCTTTTGCTTGACAAAAGCTTTGACAAAAAGGGCAAAGCTGGGCTTTTAGTCCCCATCAGCCAGTGAAATCAGGGGTGAAGGCAAGAGCCTTTGCATATTGGACTGGCTGTGGCTGCCTGTGGCTTTGGGTTCTTTCAGTAGGGGTAGGAAAGGTATGTCCCAGGCTCTGGCAGGGAGTGAAGTGGCACTGGAGAGTGGAGCCTTTCCAGTGGGGTGTGTGTGAGAGCAGTTTGGGGTGCGAAGGAGACAGGCAGAGCGTGGCATTTCCTTCTTCTCTAGGTTAAAGAGCTGATCAGCAGTGGGGGCAGGCCCAAGCTGCAGAAGCCCAGGCAGCAGTCGGCGTGGTTGCGAGACTTTCTGCACTGCTGCCTGGAGAGGGACGAGGACAGGCGCTGGTCTGCCCAGGAACTGCTGCAGGTAAAAGGCAAAGCGGCTGGGGGGGCTGCTTGCTGCCAGGGGCTCCTCATCTGCTCAAGTCCAAGGCGTCTGATGGGCCCCACTCCTAGAGAATCTCCATTCTGGGGGCTTTGCAAAAAAAAACAAAGGAGAATCCTGGCCTGGGATGCCTTGGAAGGAGCCTTTCAAGGTCACCTAGACCAAATCTCCTTAAGCTGAAGACATCTGGATTCATGGATTTGTGGGATTGGGAGCCATCTTTGCCTCATGTAGCAAGGTCCTGGGTGTGGGGACAGAGGTGCCTAGAATGCCCTCCTTTCTGCTTTCTGTATCTTTGTGGTAGCCAGAGAAAGCCTGTTTCAGCCTGTGAGGAAAGTAGAAGTTCATGTCTTTCTTTCTCTCTTTCGGCAGCATCCGTTTGTAACATCAGCCAAGCCGACCTCCGACCTGACGCCTCTGATCATGGCCACGCAGCAGTTTATGGCCGACAGGAGATACTAGCCCTGGAAGAGGCCATTGTTCTTGTTTGTAGTTTGTAGTTTGTAGTTTGTAGTTTGTAGTTTGTAGTTTGTAGTTTGTAGTTTGTAGTTTGGAGTTTGGAGTTTGTAGTTTCTAGTTTGTAGCTCGTAGTTTGTAGTTTCTAGATTATGGATCATAATTTTTAGTTTGTTTAGACTGATAGTCAAAATAAATACTATAAAAAATGAAACCTTCGCTGTGCTGGAAGCTTCCCTTTGTTCTCAGCCTGTGAATAAGCTCCAAATTTTCTTCCGAATGGTCAGCTGTTTCTTCTATGTGGGAAGACTCTTGGATGGGGTTGGTGGCAGGGTTTGGAAGCCTTCCCTGCCTCCAGGCCACAAGCTCTTGTGGAGATACAGGCTTGCAGCTGTGACTAGAGGATCAGAGTAGGGCAAAGTGGAGCAGAGCAGTGGTGTCACTGCTGGGGATGCTGCTGTGGCTGTGGGCAGAGGGGGAGGGAGCCGGGCTTCTCCATGGGCTCAGGTGCAGGTGAGTGTCCAGAGGGAAGGCAAGTTGTGCCATGGGAACTAAGGCCAGCAGGAGGGAGTGAAAACTTGTGCAGTTGGGATCTGCCTGAGGCACTGTGGAGGCCTGTGGGCCTGCTAGGGGACTTCCTGGGGCTGTGGCCTGGAAGAATGTCCCCTAGACTTTAACCTCTCCCATGGACTCCTGGTTATCATTTCAATATACATTTGATACAGTGATTATTGAAAATCATGGACTTTGCGATGTTTGGTGGTAAATATTAGTTGCACAAGATTTGACAGACTTCCTTTCCCAGTGTTCCTGTTCTGGCCCTGCTTCCCTGAACCCACTGTCCCTGAGAGACAGGCCGGGGATGGAACCTGCTCAAGAGCACAGGCGAGCCACCAGCAATCTGCCATCTCTGGTCCTTTTCTGTCCGCTTGCCAGGACAGCACTGGCCATACTGCCCTGGATTCTACCCTAACCCACTTTCTGACAGCCCTCAACCCTGCCCGCACTTTCCTCTTGTATTGGCAGTCGCCCGTTTTTGCTGCAATACATATTTCAGAGATCAAACCTACAAGAAAAGTTGACAAAACAGCTGGAGGATCAACTCTGTTGCCCCCCCCACAGGAGTGCTGTGCCCTGCCCCACCAGAAGGTTCCCCAGTCTAGTCTCCTATGAAACCTTTTCTTTTGACTTGTGTGTGTGTTTGTGCCACCACAAGTCCTTTTGATTTTGTGTTCTCCTTTGTCTTGTGGGTAAGTGAGTGGGAATGAAGTGGCGGGGAGCAATCTGGGAGTCAGGCCCTGAGAAGTGAGGAGAATTGAAAATTGCATTTACTTCTTGTTTGGTTCTGCTTGCAACATGAACCCACTTGTTTATTTGAATTCTCAAGTGTAGTTAAAATCTATTAAGTACCGGCTTGGTTTTAGCTATAAGAAGATATAGATGATTGTTATACTTTTCATTTGAAATAAAAAAAAAGGGGGAGTGTGGGGGATTGTCCTGGAGGGCACAGGCCAAGAACTGACCACACAGCCACACATCAGACAATCAGTGACCAACACCAAGGCTCAGGAGAAGAGAAGCCACAGCGGATGACAGCCAGACAAGTTATGGTGAGTTTATCATGAAGAGCAGAGGACTCTGGGGCCGACTGGGAGTGGCCATGCAGATCAACAGCCTGCCTGGACCTGTCAGGGCAGAGGGAAAACAGGTGATGGCTTTGGGATGGGCACTCAAAGCTGCCGACACTATCCCCCAATGCACCATCCAGCACCAGGAGAAGACTTGCTTCTATTTTTCAGTATTTTATCCTGTTACTCTTCTTTTTTTTTTATTATTTTTGCTAGTTTCAACTTCTGTACATAGTCCTCTCATTCCTTTGATGTTTCTACCTCTTCCTTTCTTTTCACCTTCCCCTCCCTTATTGTCAGCTGAGCTTTGTACAGATGGCTTTTCTCACCCACCTGGTACCTGACGTGCCAAGACCAAAAGAATTCTCATTATTTTGTCCCTAACTGCCTTCTCTTTGGGGCACTGTCACAGCTGGCAAAGCTTCAGGCTTTCACATGTGTTTTTTGGGCAGTAGGTGGGTAAGGGCCTGCAAAGCGACTTCCTAAGGCCTACAGAGCAATGCACTGCAAGCCAGACCTCAGTTCTCTTTCAGGCAAGGCTTCTTTGAAAGGATTTCAGAATTCCCATCATGGAACTGAGGCACTGTTGACAGAGCACTAGAGTGTGAAAGGGTTTGAAAGGGGATAGGAAGCTGAGCTTGCAAATGAGACACAAGAAGCTTTCTCCCCACCAGAATTTTGGCATCCCAATTGCAGTGCTCCATGCTGGCCATCTGTCCCCAGGACATCCCCCATTTGCACACCCCTCCTGCTGGCAATGGACTCACTTTGGCTGTCTTGTGGGGTGGGCAAGGGAACAGGCATCCAAGGAGGGATCCTCTCACTGTGTTTCAGAAAATGACAGCAGAGCAGCCTTTCTAAGGAAAGTCACCTGAAATGACTTAATAGTCGCAAGAGTCTGGATTGCCTCAGGGCTGGGGCTCAAAGACATCACAAAACTCAAGAGGCTCCAAGCTCCTCAGCATATCATTTCAGTCAAGGGACTGGGTTCAGACCAAATACCTTTGCTGACCTTACCTAACCCTTCAGTGCTTCTCAACCCCAAAATCTTTCTTCTTGTCTTTTGTCAGCTGAACCACTTCTGCCTTCTTGGTCCACAGCTGGAGAGAGCTTTGCAGCTGCCACCTCTGCTCCTCTGTCAGCCCCCCTTTTCTCCCTGCTTCCAGGGGCCACCAACAGTTCCACATGCCTTTCTTCTGCACAATCATGCTCTACACATCCCCTACCATTCCTACACCTACTTGCCCTGGTGGACTAATTTTCTGCTTTGCTCAGATGCAATAGGAAGAGGTCTCAAAATTTGCCTAAGATTACATGAGGGAGGAATCTTCCCCACCCATTGCGGCAACCCCGAGAGAAAATACAAACATTTTTCAATATTGCTTGCAACAAACTACTATAAAATAGATGAACATCAATGTCTTAAAACTTAGCAAGATAAAAACATGTAAATACTCAATGCAGCAAAGAATAGCAATTCTTCAGTCCTGTCTCCACTTCATCTTTCCATGAAACACCTCTCAAAGAAGAAAACTCAGTCCCACTTGGACCTACTTCACACAGAGCAACTATCCACTTGGTATTCTTTTGTGTTCTCTGCCTGAGAAAGTTTGGTGATGCTTTAATCAAACCAACAATAAAAGTCTGGAAAACAAAGACATCAAGAGCACGACAATCATTAAAAACCTTATTTGGCAAAAGTTATCTTATTTAAATTTTCCAGTACCCTTAAGAATACTGGTGAGGATTGGTAGCAACAGCAAGGCAAACTTCAGTTAGAGCAGCCAACCATCCTTCTGAGACCTTTTCAGATTTAGGTAAGACGGGTTTTTTTGTTGGATCTACACATTCTGTTACATTCTAGTTTGCAAATTTCAAGTGAAATCCAGAAACGCAACTTTCTTTTCCAAGGGTCAGGTAGGATTTGTTCTATGTGTGTGATGTTAGAGAGGTCCTTAGGGGAAAAGGACATGGCTCTGCTTTCTTTCTTGGTCTCTTCCACCCTGTGGCACTCAAAGCCAGACTTGCTATTGTAGTCATTAGGTACAAGCCCTGCTAGGATGGTGGACTGATTCAGGAACAAACAGCCATGCTGCCATACTAGGGACATTGCTCTGGAAATGAGTAGAGAAAGAGAAATCATTTGATGTTTTTCACTTTAGAAAGGTTGCTTTGCAGCTTTATCTGCAGTAGAGTCACATTTCCTGTACTGTCCAATACAATTCCATGTGTCCAGAGCTTGAGTCACATAATGTAGGAGTCTCCAGCTGTAAATTTCACAGCCATGGCATCAAAAGTCCTTTCCACTTCTGGTTAAGTGGCTCTGGATTCCATGTCTGGACATACATCCAGGTGAGGATGTACTTGAACATTCAGGGTTATTAGTGAGACCAAAACAACAAAGTTGCACCAGGATAAAAGCATTTTGTCCTAAGAGTCACAGATTCTCTAGCAGCAGCATTTCTGCCTCCAGCCTCTGGTGGCAGACAAGGCTCAATGCCCATGGCTGCCAGAAGGAGGCACGGAAGGAGCAGTTTGCAAAACTTCCTTGAGAATACAGGGAAACTGAGTCTCCATTAATTCCCCAATTTCTTTCCATTGAGCCTCTTGGGATATTTGAATTCACCATCCTGTCCCAACTCACTTTGTGCTGGGGGAGCCGAGATTTTGTTTTCTCAGCCTTCATCCTTAAATTTTGAAAAAAAAAATGACAATAACAGTGAAGGAGCGAGAACGGGGCATCTTCTGTTTCTCATGCATTGCTTGGGGGTTCTCCCCTCACCACGGGGTCCAAACTTTTCACACCACAGGTTGTTCCCTGGGCAAAAGAGCAGGGCTTTTCAGCATGTGCTTCCTTCTCCAAAAGATTGATTTCATTTGCCCCCAATTCCCAAAACATTCTCCATTTCTTTGGGATCATTGTTAATTTTCCCATGTAATTCAACCACTTCTGTTGCAGACTGAGGTACCACTACCAGACTCTGCGTGCTGACAAGCCAATTCCTTCTTTATCCGCGGGCAGGGCTTGGGATGAGAAGGAGGGAAGAAGGTTGGCTGTGCAGAGTGGAAGCTGTCCCGCAGGGAGCAGAGGAAGGTGACATCCCCTTGGGGCCATCCCGCCTCTGTGTTTGTGAGGGGCGGGCGCAGCTTAGGCTGAGGGGCGGGCTTGCACTTTGAGGCATGAAAGCCCTGCCAGGGGCTGCGGGGCTGGCCTTGCAGTCAGGGAGGCCCGGCTGCTGCTGGAGTGTGGAAAACGCTGCTTCCAGGCCCTCCCCAGCAGTGTTAAATTGCAGCTCTAAAGCTCTTTGCCTTTGCACCAGCGTCTTTCAGTGGTTTCTCATCTTTTGGGGGCTGCCTTCATGCCAGCATTCAGTTCCTGCTGTGGCCTGAGGCCGGCTGTTGTTTCAGGCCCTGAGGCAATTTGCAACTGGTTCAGCTCCTTTTCTAGCTGCTGGCAACATTCAGCTCTCTGAGTCAAACCTCCAAGCATATGGATAGCAGGCATGGTCCTTTCCTGGCTGAAATAAACAGGGCAGGAGACTTTTTCTCCTTTTAATGCCTTTATTAAAAATGATCAGCTCAGGATAGGGGTGGTTTGACGGATCTGCAGCCTCCGTCGACTCTCCCAGGTAGCTCGCAGGACGAGGATGAGTCACAGCTTTGTCCCCTGGGGGCAGAGTTGCAAGTCCCGTCCTCGTAGGAGCTGTGGGCGTTCCAGACTTACTCGGCTGCTCTGCGGGGCTCGGGGTCCCGGCTTTGGATGACTCTTGCACTCAGGGCGAGGGGCTCCTAAGGTTCTGAGTGTCTTTGCAGGTTCAGTAGCTTGTTCCTCACACGTGGACATCACTCTAATTTCTCAATTTCATTTTGGCTCGTTGTTTTGGGGTTCCTTTCTGTATGTCTGAGGTCGCCCCTTCTCAAAGCACTCTGGTCAATTTGCAGTTTAATTTGCATATCCCCCGCCTCAAGTTTCGTCTCTCCCTTACTGTCCCTGCCCCGGGCAGTTCTCTCACACCTTTAGTGTTAATACAAAGGCCTTTCAACTCGGCCTCGGCCACTAATACAAAAGGAGTCATTAGTGAGAACGACTGGTAATTTACATAACACAGATAACACTTTAGTAGCAAAAGTGGTTAAATTAGCAATTTGTAACTTGTTTCTCCACACTAAAAATTATCAGTTTTTCTGTTCATAACACTGGCAATGTTTAATTTTCTTCTACCAAAGGTCATGTTTTCTGCACAAGTAACTGCAGATGGTGCCAGTTTCTCCCAGTGCCATCTCTCTTTAGGGCTGGACAAGCTTTCTATGGAAGCTTTTAGCAAGTCTGTCAGTGAAGAGCAGTTCAGATGAGTTTCTGCCTGGGATTCCATTACTTTTCTGCCAGGAAACAGCAGCGTTGACTGAAAATTTATTTCTCCTTTATTATGTCACAAGCAGTTCCTGCTGTATAAAAGGCCCGTGTCACCTCAAGAATACCCTGCTTGCTGTGCCAATTAAGATGTAAGGCCCCAAAAACATTACGATATGAGAGACTTTAAAAGCACTTCAACATGTTCATGTACTCTGAGTTAGAAAAGTGGGAGAAATACTGATCAGATGTTCTCAAGGGGTTGGAACAACAAAAAAAACCAAACCTTCCCTGGCAACTTTTGAAAATCTGAGAACTTTAGAGGCAAAAAACCCCTTTGAGCAGGATTCAATCAACAGAAAAAATTTCCATACAGCATTAACGTAGCCCATTCAACTTAACAAACTCCAAGTCTGTTCCGATTTTCAATTTCTGAAAAATGTGAGAGGATGGAATTGGGAGAAGAAAGAGAAGGAAGAGAAAGACAGAAAAGAACCCATATAGCTACCACTCCTGGTTCCAGTGGTGTTTGGCTGATAGAAATTGCAAGAGGAGGTAGGGTCAAGAGATGTGGTGGCCACACATCCCGAGGTAAATAGCCTTTGGCTTTCCTGGGGCCTTCCCCTCATGGGGCTCCCACTGAGCTGGCCATTTAGGAGCTGGGTAGGGGCTGCAGACACAGGTGTGGAGCATTGCCTCTGGTGTGCCAGGGATCAGCGGCCAGAGCTGGGCTGGGATGCAGGCCTGGGGTGTGGGGCGTGCAGAGTAGGGCATGGCCTCAGCAGAGCAAGGCTGGATCTGCCCCTTTCCCCACCGACAAGGGCCTGAAAGGGTTTGAGCCAGCAATGTCCTCTAGTGTCTCACAACAAGGTTTCCAGGTTCCTGTGCTTCTTGGCTGTCAAGACTCCAGAGATTTGTGGCTGGATATGAAGAAACTTGCACATTTATTCCTTCTTAGAGAGGCAGCATGAGGGTTGTTTTTTCTTTCTAAGGCCTTCCCTCCTTTCTATGTCGTCATCTTGAGATAGTCCTTCTCAAGCCTCTCCTCTCTCCCCTTCTCCACGACAAAGGAGGGGGACAATTGACAAAACAATCTATGAGAGGCTAAGAATGTTAGAGTTACAATGTAGTGAGGGGAAAAATAATCCTTACCCAACAATAAGAAGAAAATTGTAGGAAAGAGGTAATGGCTTAAGCAAGAAAGTTGAAGTGTCACATGGGGCACCTGCAGCAGAGACAGGATGGCCAGGGCTTCCAGAATGGTGCTGATGGTAGATGGGGGCTGCTGGTGCTGCCTGGAGCAGCTCTGGACCTGCAGTGGCAGTTTGCTGCTCTCTCTCTGCGGCACTGGTGGTGGCAGTGGCGATGGTGATGGGTGTCTCTCTCTCCCTGCGGAGCTGTGTTTGGCACTGCCGCTGCCATCAGTCCGCCACGCTGGGCATGTGTGTGGGAATGGGATCTGCCGCTTGGCTGCCTCTTCCTACCAGCCTGCTGGGCTGCACTTGGCTTGGCTGGACTCCCCTTGGGCTTGGCTGAACTCACTTGGTATCAGTGGCACCACTCTGGGTCGCCTTGTTCTGCTGGAGCAGAAACACAGTCCCACATGCCAGCCTGGCCCTGATGGTTTCAGCTGGGTGTCAGAACTGTCACTTCAGTGCCACCCATCTCAGCCCCGTGTCGAAAAATTACTGTCGGAAACTGGGGGAAACAAAACTGGGGGGAAAATGGTGGTGTTGCTTTGGTGCCAAGGCCTCTCTGCTAGAGTGAGTCAGAGAGAAAGATCCTCCTTGCATTTCCTGTCATGGCATTTCCTTGCTGAAATCACACCCATGGCTGTGATGTAAAATGTTTTGAATAACTAGTGCTGAAAGATGCATGGCCTTGTCTCTGTACCTAGGAGAAAGCTCTAAATAGAATTGAAGCAGTGCTTCTCCTTGTTTGCTCTCAGAATCTCTGCTGGTCAGAGTGACCCTGAGATGTGTTAGAAAGTCTTTCCCCAGCTCGGCAGTTGAAGAAGGAGGCAGAACTCTTGTCTTCTCAGTCTCAAGGTTTTGTTATTGTTTCTTGTCTAGAATATTTTTTTCTCCGACCTGCCAAGGTCTGTCTAGCAGGTCGGGTTGAGGCACACTGCCTGCCTCAGATGCAGTGCTGTCTTTTCATACTAAATACTATGTGTACACTATTTACAATAACTTCCCAATACCTGTCACCTATGTGAGACAGTGAGCTTCTGCTCTAAACCAATCTAAAAGTTCCAACATCACCTGGAAGATGGAGGCTAGGAAGAAGGAGGAAAAAGGATAAGGCACATCCAAATTCCTCCATCTTAAAATGCCAAGCCCTCATTCTAAAAACCTCAAAAATCTATATTTCACCTGTGACAAACTTCCTATTATTCTGCTTAAACGCTTTTGACTTGTAATTCTTCATATAAAGATTGGTGATTGTTTTTTCCAAGGCCTAAATCAAAGCCACAGGGGTCTTGGGCTCTATGCCAAAGTCTCTGAGCTCCCGGGCAGTGGCTTGAGTCTTCCAGGGCAGCCAGAGGAATTTCCTGGGTTCTGATAGTTTGCTGGTTTCTAGAACTAAGGAAGGTCCCGCTGGAAGAAGCCTCCTGCTTGTTGTTCAGAAGCAATAGTGGCCAAAGAGCACTAATGTGGTTCCTCACATCCTGGACACTTCTCAGTGCTCAGTTTCTCAGTGTGGGTAAGAAAGGCTTAGTGTGTTATTACTCTTAGATGCCTTGAGCAAGAGGTTATGGACTAGGAGGGCAATTTGTCATGCTTTGCAGCAGAGGAGAACTCCGCAGGCTGTTTTTGGCATTATCTGTAGAGCAGGTGTGGTTCTGTGCATGAAGTCACAAAGCAGCCCAGGGCACTGCTATTGTGATGTCAGCGGCCGCATGGCAGCGTTGTCAGGCAGAGTTGCTGTGCCGAGGCCCGGAAGGGCTCAGTGAGCAGAGCAGCTCTGTGGCACGCTCACGGCAGGGGAACCTGCTGATCGACGAGGGCTCTGCCAGCAGGACTCTTGAGTACTTTTGTTTTCTCCCTACAGGCTTTGTCTGGTGCTGATTGAGCAGCGCTGCTCCAGCCATGGAGGGAGTGTGTGCTGCAGCTTTCACGGCTTTTACCGTGGCTTATTCCGGGTACTTTTTCACCCACCTGGCACGTAAGTAGACGTTTTTGTTCAGTGCAGCATATGGAAACCCAAATGCCACAAAGAGGCCTTCAGTTGGGTAATGCCCCTGCCCACAGCTCCAGCTAGGAAGGGGGTGTCTCTAGCCAGTGGGGGCGTGGGCAGCATTTGCAATGTAGCCTGCAGGGGTTCCGCTCCTGCCGTGCCATAACCTGTGGCAATGGAGTCTGGAGTCTCCTCAGTTTGCTGGCTCAAGCAAGAAAACTTCCAGAATGGGAAGACTGCGAGAGCTTGGCAGGAGTCCTTGTAAAAGCTGTGCACTGCTCTCCAGGACTGAGGGAAAGTCCCTCTGTTCAAGTCTTCTTGTCTGCATTCCCTCATCCCAGCATGTGCCTGTGGAACTTGACACTTCCTGCCTGCTAAAAGAGCCATTTGTTCTGTGATGAAATCACAGAATACGCTTGCAAAAGGCCTCAGTGATAGACATTTCAGAGGAGTTCTTGTATGCTCCCACACACAGGAGCTGTTCCTGTGCTGTGTCACCATAGAACTGCCACCATGGCTCAGGGGACTTGGGTGAAGCCTGTCAGGGGAAAGGTTTTCAGTAAGCTCATGGCAATTGCTGCATGCAATGTCTTGAGAAAACTGAAGTACAGGAAAGAGAGGAGCTGTAGCTGCTGCTGGGTGGGGCAGAAGCAATGACTGTTAGAGAAGCACTTGTAGACTTTCTCAGTCTCAAGTTTCAATGGGTTGAGTGGCCAAAGAAGACAAAAGATAGACAGCAGGCAGTATTTTTTGTGCTGCTGTTGTCTTGCTTGCTGTGTGCCACAAGGGATGCTGCTGGAGTGATGGAGTGATAGCAGAATGCTCTGTCTTTGGGTTGACTATTTGGTGGGCTTGGCCAACTCAGGCAGTTTTCTTACAGCATCTGGTTCTTTGTCCCTTGTGTGTTGCAGGTCACATCAGCCGTGCCTGGAGAGAATGCGGTCTTTGGGTGAGTGGCAAAGGAGCCTCTGGCATTGGTAGCATTTGACAATTGTGGAGCAAGCTGTGAGCTGGGCCTGTTGCAGTCCAGTGGCAGCCTGGCTGGATGAATGAAAGTACAGTCCAGGCTCTTTCACCAAAAGCTGCAGGAGGACCCAGGGCTGTTTTCTCTAGCTCCTTCCCAGAGCTGAAAGCGGTGGCTGCTTGGTGCTTTAAGCCGTGATGGAATTTCTCCTGTACAAGAGAGTGCAGTGCCATCAAATTGGCCCATTTTACTTGAGTTTGAGCACCTTAGAATTGCATTTCTCTGCAGATGCTTTCTCCTGAGTGCATCTGGCTCTAGAGCTGAATATCAAGAAGGTTACATGTCCCTGACGCTGCTGTCTGCCTGCAGAGCCCAAAAGGAACCTTGGAGCCTCCTGTGGCTGCGTGTCTTCCTGAAGAAGAGGCCAAAGGGGAGGAAGATGCCCAGCAAAGTGCACCTGCTGCCACTGCAGGGCCTGAGCATCCAGCATCAGTAAGTGGCAGCTCTGGGTAGTCCTGTGGCTGCAGCAAAGCAGAGCTGCAAGTTTCTGATCAGACAGCACCTCCCGTGCCTGGCTGAAGATGCTGAGGGCTGGAATCTTTCCAGGCCTTCCCCAGACAGTGAGGCCCTGAAAAGGGGTGTGGAACTTGGATATTTAGGCATCACCTTGCCACTGTTCTGAAAGGGGCTGTGAATTTGTCTGAGCAAGAGACAAGAGGTAGCGTTAGGATGTCTTTGGATGCACCTGGGGTAGAAGTGAGGCCCTCGGTGGCCAGTGGCTGTGCAGGCTTGCTGTCTCCAGTGAAGAGAGCAGTGCAAAGGTGCAGTTCAGAAGCTTGCAGGATATAGGGAGACACTGTCCCCTTGAGGGACCTGCCCTCCCCTGAGAGCAGCTGTCAGTAGCTGAAGGAACAGCTGAGATGCAGCAGGGCCTGTAGCTGAATATAGGTAAGGTGGTGAATGACAGGTTCTTTCCTGTCCCTCATGCTGCTGTGTGTCCACAGAGCAGAAGGGCAGCGTCAGCACCTGCTGTGGCTGCCTCTGCAGCCGAGGAAGAGGCTGAAGAGGAGGAAGGTGCCGATGAACCTGCCCCTGCTGTCAGCCCAGGGCCAGAGCAAACATCATCAGTAAGTGCCTGCTTTGGTTAGCAGTGTCTGTGGTGTCATTTTGTCCGTGGTGTAAAAGCAGCCTTTGGATTTTGAGCCTTGAGCTGGAGAAGCGGGCTGCAAAAGCTGAGAGGTGAAGAGCCCTGGATGTGGCCAGCAGCATCTTCCCAGGGGCTTGCATTTGAAATGGGATGGGAGGGGCATCTCTGCCAGGCACATTTGTGACCCTCATTCATTTCTTGTCCCAGAGCTCCACCTCCTCTGTCCTGGCACCTGCACGAGCTGCAGCAGAAGGCTCTGAAGGAGCCTCCAGTCCCAAGCGGGCAAGTCAAGCATGAGCAGCTCGTGCATCTGGAGCACGAGTAGCTCCTCTGGCAGCAGAGAGCAGCTGGGGAGAGGAGAGAGGACAAGTGCCTGGCCATGCTGAGTACGTCCTTTGTGGTCCTTGTCTGCTGGAGCAGTGCCCTGTGTGTGCGTGTGTCGGCGTGAGCTGTCCCAGCTCCTGTTCCTCCTCAGCTGAGTGCCAGGTCCTGAGGCCTCCACACAGGACCTGCTGTTGTGCATTGAGGTGGTGGTGGGGTCACCGGGGTGTTGCTCCTGCCTCTGAGAGCAGCTCAGCCTGGCTTGGCTTTGCCTGAGCTTCCCTGGAGGCAAAAGGCAAACCAGAGATTGTTTCTGGCTGAGCCGGAGGCCGTGACCCAGCCAATGAGTAGGCCTCAAGGAGCTCCTGTGGGGCAGGGCCAAGGTCATCTTCAGAACTCAGCCTGTCCTAAAGGCTGAGGCACCTCATTCCTAAGGCCCATCACAGTAGGTGGGGACATGAGCTGCTGCTCCTGCAAGGCAGAAGGGCATTGTTTAGGCAAAATTGTCCTGCTTAGAGCTGGAGATTGCACTGCTGCTGGAAGCACTTTGCAATATTCTTGCTGTTCTGCAAAGGGCACCTGTTGATAACAATTGATTCCAGGAGCCAAGATGCCTTTGATGTTTGCAAGGATTAAAGCTTTGGTTGAAGGTCACAGAGTGTTCATTGCCAAGAACAGCAAGGTTTAGTTTTTCCTGCTGCCCTTAACGTTTCCAGAGAACAATCACTTCTCTTGGTTACAGTTTTCTGATCCCTGTCTCCTGAGACTGTTTGTGCACGTGCTTAGATTTTAGTTGAGACTTTTAGTTTGGTGCAGGCCATCTGTGCTGCAGGGCTGCTTGTCTTGCTGCTGTTGTTTTTGAGGTGGTGGTGGTGCGGTGGTGTTGTTGTTTCCCGACTGCCTGAGTTGAAAGGGCCCAGTGTGGCAGAGAGTGGGGCTGCCTTTCTGATCTGCTGCAGGGTGGGATCTCTTTTGAAGTGAGCATCTTTCCTTGGGATTTTCACAGAGATGCTGGTGAGCGAGGCAGATCCTGAGGCTGTGTACACAGAGCTGGAAACTATTGGCAAAGGGTGAGTGCAGCCAAAGTTCCTTCTTCAAAGGGAGGGTCTGTGCATTTTGCAGTGTCACATCTCCCCAGAGATGCTCAGACCTCAGACAAGCTCCAAAGCTGTTGAAACACTGCGTTTAAGATGATGCCTGATGATCTCTGAGTACTGGTCAGCATTTATAGCTGTGGTCCGAAGGCATGGCAAAGACACCTGGATGCTGGCAATGTCTTTTCTGCGGCAAAGAGCAGCACCAGGCAGATCTCCAGTCCCTCAAGTGTGTTGCACCTGTTTGCCACTTTTCCTGGGAGAATACATTTTTGCATGTCTCCAAAGAATACAGAATACATGGGCATGGAAGGAGGAGAAACTTTGTTGCCTCAAAGGTCAAGTTAGCAGCTGAGAGCTGTCAGGGAGCAGCTCTTGCTAACATTTTATTCCACTATTTTGCTGAAAACAAGTTTCAATGGTCAGGATGAGCACTACCTGGTCTAAAAGCCAAAAGCAGAAATGAAAAAAGCAGCTCTCTTTTTGTAGCTGAGGTGGCAAAAGTAAAAGCTTCAGGGCAATGCCCAGTGCCAATGCTCTCCAGAGGAAAAGGCATCATCTGGCTGATGACAGAACCCTGGTGGATCCTGTGGGGTTTAGGCCTTTCCTGCAAAGAATCCACCAAGCTGTTCCTTTGAAAGCCCGGCTCTGCTGACTGGAAATGGGACTGATTTGCAACATTTTCTCTGTGGGAAGCCAAATGTACAAGAAGTCTTCCGAAAAGTCGAGTCCTGCCTGTGTCTGGTGCACCAAAGAGAAGCAGCTGCCAATAGCTCTGGACCCAGAACACAGCTATCCAAGGATCCTGTGATTTGAGGACTTCTCCATTTGTGTGTGCAGCAATGGAAGCCTTTGCCTGCTCTGGCTGTGGCTGCAGCTGTACCCGGGCACTCTTTTCCTTGCCAGCTGGAGAAGGGATCTGTGTCTGGAGGCTTTCCTCCAATGGCTGTTACCTGGCTTCAGGCTTCTCAGAAGGCCTGAATGGTGGTGCTTGAGTTTGGCAGACAGACTCCAAGGAGAGGTGTGAGAAGGCCCAACGGGCAAGTTCCTGGACAAATCCCACACATGTACAGATACAGAAAGAGGAAAGAGAGAAAAGAGCCAGACGAGAATGTGTCCTGTTCCATTTCCTGTTTGCCCCGGGACATTTTTCCCCGTTGGACTGCAGTGTCTTGCACTTGCAGGGACTAAAGGACTTCTTCTTTCTCCGCTGCTGTTTTGTTTCTAGGGGTTTCGGCACGGTGTGCATGGCAGTGGAGACTGCCACAGGAGAAGAGGTAAGCGTCAAGCAGCGCCGCAGCTTCTGCAGCTCTCGAGTGCCCTCCCCTCTGCTGTGAGCTGTGGCTGAGCTTTGGGTGGCCAGTAGAGCTTTGCTGCAAAGGCAGATGAAGTGCAGAGCAGTGTGCGCCTGCCAAATAGAGCGGGGACAGATTTTGTCCTTCTCAGCTGGCCCAGGGAATGCAAGGAGGCCAGGCGGTATCTGTCGGAGGAGGACACGCTGGCTGGCTCTTAGTGCCCAGGTGGTGTCTCAGAGCATGGCTCTGCTCTTTGGGGCTGCAGGCTTCCTGAATTCTCATTTCTGGCTGTCAGCAAATACATGGGAATCGTGCTGGTAGTTCTGTAGGCACCTGCAGTGCTGCCCTTGGACCTGTGCTAGAGAGAGAGGTGCAAGGAGTCTCTCAAGGGCCTAAGCCCTGCTCAGAGCCAGGTGTATATCCCTAAAAGATCAAGGCATGGCTGATTTCTTTTTTACAATCAGGCAGTTATCGCAAATGTCAGTGGTGTGAAAAAAAAATATTTTAGTGGAGTGAAAGACATTTCCTGCAGTGAGGAAGTGCTAGGATTGCCTTTTTTTAAAGGAATGTTTTCTGTGAAGCATATTGGCTTGTATTTTTAAGAGGAATAGGCCTCAGGATGATTTTAGGACAGCATTTTTTTTCTGTCATGTCTGTAAGAGTTTGCTTTGTTGTTGTGCAATAGAGAATGCCAGTAGTTGCTGGAGTAATGAGCAAGCCCCCTAGAAGTGCCAAAGGTTTCCCAGGAGTTTTGCTCCATTTTACTGGCATAAAATGGCTCCCTGTTTGCAAGAGGTGTGTGAATGAGCATTGGGATGATAAAGCCATGGGGCCTTTGGGAGGGCATCCAGGGCAGCCTGGGGAGATCTCTGAGGGGGAGAGCTTAGGCGTGTTTCTCCCAGGTTTGCCAAGGGATAAAGGTATGTGGCTCTGTGCCCTGGCAGGTGCTAGGGGTTTGGAGCTCTGATGTCCAGCCCTTGACACCAGGCCCAGCCCAGCAGGTAAATTGCCAATCACTGCCCCTCCATGTTTCCCAGTGGTCCTGTGCCACAGACTTTCCCGCTGCTGATGGTTTTCTGCCTGGAGGTTTAGGTGGCCATAAAGAAAATGTCTCCTGCAGAGAGCAGGCTGAACTGTGCCTGAATGAAGTCCAGGTCAGGGTGCAGAATGCATTTGGGATGGGCTTTGGTGCTTCTTGTCAACTCTGCTGACAGGTGACAAGGTTCTGCTGTTCTGCCCTGAAAGGCCATTGACATCCTGCAAGCCAGAGGTTCCAACCTCTTTGTGGATCTCCAGAGGATGGAGCTGTTAATTCTGTTTCTGGGTGATCAATGTCTTGGGAGGTGGCAATCAAGCTGCATTGTCTTTCCTGGCATAGGAGGAGATGTCCGTCGGCTGGCACTTTCAAAATGAAATCTTGGCCATGAGGGACAACAGGAGCCCCAAGATTCTGACCTACTTTGACAGATTTTGTTGGGTTTTGGGTTTGTATTTGTCCCTTTGGGTCTGAAGCCTGAAAAGCACTGTAGATTTTGGTCACTGGCAGAGAACGGAGTTGGTGTGGGATGATTTCTCTGACTGTCCCAGAGTTGGGAGGAGGTGGAGCTGGTGAATCACTAATCTCTTCCTCCTGTCTTCCTCTGAGAGCAGTTGCAAAAGAATGGCTCAGGCCCTCGGGTGACTGAGGCTGTGCCCATGCTCATCTCCAGGCTGTTGTTTCCTTCTTTCAGCTACCTGGTGGGATGGGGAACTCTGGCTCGTGATGGAGTTCATGGACGGAGGTTCCTTGTTCGATGTCATCAGGGAGTGTCACCTGGAGGAAGGACAGATAGCAGCTGTCTGTCGGGAGGTGAGGGATGGTGCTTGCTCCCCCAGGCCTGCCCAGGATGCTGCTTGTCAGCTGGGTGTTAAGGAGAGCCGAGATTTCTTGCTCTCACCTTTCTTTTGCTGCTGGCTGCAATGTCAAATAACGACACACAGGAGAACAAAGATACTGGGAAGGAACTGCCTGCTGAGTGTCAATGCAGGCCTCAGGTTCTGTTCTTGCACTCTTCCATCCTCCACTGTCCTCTGGCTGGCTGTTGCTCAGCCACTGCTTGCTTTCACTCCTTCCTCTTCTCAGCTTTGCCAGGGAATGTGGCCCTGGAACCTGTCTGTTTGTCCTTCATTGCTTGCCACTGGAGAAAGGCAGCATGCTCGTGTTGGCAGAATTTCAAGCTAAGGGCAAGAGCTGTCCCTGTGGCTCAAAGGCCCCAGGCATTGCAGCCCTGTTGCAGATGGTGACAGATTCTGGAACAGGTCGAAGGTGCTGCTTCCTCCTCGTCTGCTGCCGCTAGGCTTCCCCAAAAATCTTTGCTGTGCCGCCTGCCAGCCAAAACATTCTCCTGGGCTTGGACGGATCTACCCAAGGCGGTGGAACTTTTGGAGGCCCAGATGCCTTTGCTTTGAAATCTAGCAAAAACTTCCAAGAGTGTTGAAGCAGCAAGCTCTTCTTTGTGGCAGCACCGCAATGCTGCGCCCTTGCTCACAATTGCCTGAGAAAGCTGTCAATCCCATTGAGCTCTTTCCTTTCTGGTGCGATGAAATCAGATCCTGCACGTTCACGGGCCCTTTCCCTCCCTTTTTTCTCTCTCAGTGCCTGCAAGGGCTGCATTTCCTTCATTCCCGCCAAGTCATCCACAGAGACATCAAAAGCGGCAACGTTCTTTTGGGCATGGATGGATCTGTCAAGTTGGGTGAGTATCCCTGCTGGGCTGCAGCATTTCCAGCATGTGCTGTGGGGTGGCATTTTGGTGACTGCCACTTGGCCAGAAGCGCCGCTTGGCCAGTGCGTGAATCGTCAGGGCGCTTTTGAAGTGGCCGAGGCCTTCTTTGCCTGGCTCCGGCCACGTGGGAGGAGAGCTCAGCTGCTTTTTCTGCTAGATTCAGCATGGCCTGGTCAGGCTGGAGTGGGCAATCCTTTTGGCTGCTTTGCCAGTGGTAGCTGTCTTTGACAGGCTTTGTTTTTGTCCTCAGGTGACTTTGGCCTCTGTGCTCAGCTCAGCCCTCAGTGCAGGAAAGCGCAGCTCCATCCTCGGCACTCCCAGCTGGATGGCACCGGAGGTGGTGAGGAGGAGAAGCCTTAGGCCCCAAAGTGGACATCTGGTCCCTGGGGATCATGGGGCTGGAAATGGTGGAAGGGGGTTCTCCTTACCAGGGGGAAGCCCGTCTCAGGGTAAGGTGCAGCTTAGCAAGAAGGCTCTGTGTGCAGAGAGCTGATGTGGCTAGCAAAGGAGCAAGTGGAGTGACCTCTTGCATCCATGTGCTGTAGGTTTTGAACTGATAGAAAGGTGGGGGCCCCCAAAACTGCAGAACCCCAGGCACCACTCGGCTCTCCTGGTCGTGACTTCCTCCGCTGCTGCCTGCAGGCAGACCAGGACAGGCGCTGGTCTGCCCAGGAACTCCTGCAGGTAAGAAAAAGCAAAGGGGCAAGAAAGCCCTGTCAGCTGAGGACACCTGCAGGAAGGGATGAGGAGGAGTATGGTCCGCCTGGCTGAGGCAGCTCCCAGGTGCCTGCCTGGTTGCCAAGGAATCCTGCTTGAGCGTGTGAGGATGTGATCCTGGAAAGTAAGGCTTCCTTTCTTTGTTCTTTTTCCTCTGGGCAGCACCCGTTTGTGACCTCAGGCGATCCTGCCTCCAGCCTGGCTGCTCTGGTCAGCTCAGCCAAGCAAGTGCAGGAAGACTGGAGAGGAGACACCTGCGCCTGAGGAGGCCCTTGTGCCCCACCAGCCGAGAGGAGGGAAACGGGATGGGTCATCTTTAGGCAGGGCTTCAGCCATCCCCCGAGTTTTAACAGGAGCTGTGCTGTAGATAGCAAACGTAATGCTTCTGTAATTTGCCCAGTGTAGGTGTTAGGTTAGGTTAGGTTAGGTTAGGTTAGGTTAGGTTAGGTTAGGTTAGGTTAGGTTAGGTTAGGTTAGGTTAGGTTAGGTGTCTCATAGGTTCAATTTAAACCTCTGTTGTTTTATTATTTCTCAAAATGATGGAATTTTATAAAACTTCAGGAATTGTAGGGAGCAACTTATAAGGACTATAGAATGTAGATAGGTTAGATAATAGAGGATTGTTTAGTTTAGAATAGAGTGTTGTTAATTGAAGCTCTGAGGTAGTTAATTATGGAAGCTCTGAGCTTAAGTAGAAATGAAAGAATTGTCATAAGAAGAATTAAGCTGTGAGAGGAAAAGCTGGGCTGCATCAGAGCTGGACCCTGCAGGCGCTCCAAGCTGTCAGCCTGCACAGGACTGCAGGACAGAATGATGAAGATGGAGAAGTAGCGAGGGAATACTTTGTTTCTTCCGGAGGGACAATAAAAGTCTAAAATATCCAGAGTGTTGTAAGACTCCCTTCCTTGCCATGCTGTAGCTAAGTGGGCAGTCCCTACAGAGGCCCAAAGAACGCAGTGAGGTAGGCAGCTTTGCTTACCCTAAGTGTGGAATGCCCCTGGGAAGCTGAGAGACTTCTGAGTAATGAACAGCAGGTAATGAGCAACTGCTCATTCAGGACAACACTAGGAGGCTGATGGGCTGTCCTTTCTGGGCTTCTTCTCTTGCAGATGGCAGGGTGATCAGCAGGAATCACCATTTTGCTCCCAGCCTCCTCTCCCTGTGTCACCTGTGGGATGTAATGGCATTCTCACAGCGGCATCTGGCCCTTCCTCCCTGCTTCTCTTTTCCCTCCTTCTCACCCCAGACCTCCAGGGACCCTCTGGGCCAGCCCCATCCTCCACAGGTGTGTGCAAGCACCAGGGTCTCCTGCAGAGCCCCATTGCCACTCTGCTGCCTCCTTGGCCTTTTCCCACACCTGGCCCAGCCTGCTGTTGCCAGCTGTCACACACACACACACAACACATCACACCTGTCCGTGACCAGTTTGATGGAGGAGCCCCTGCTAACCACGGCTCACCACCCCGGCACTTTTCCCACCAAGCTGTGGCTCCATTTGGACTCCATCTGCTGGGATACCCACTGTGGAGGGACTGCTCAGGGACTGGATGCTCCTTGAATGGTGCCCTCAGGCCTGATTTCCACGCCTCCCCATTCCTCCTACCCCTAAGGCTGCCTCAGCCTTCTAAACCCAATTTTTCTTACTCTAATGGCTTCCTGTGCTTTACTTATACTGTAAGCAGGAGTACACAGTTTTGATTGTCTTTATTCTAGAATTAATAAAAAGAAGTTGCAAGTGCTGCTAGATTTTGTCATTTTAAAACTTGAAGCAACTGCAAAAAAGAAGAAGCTTTCTGTGCAGCTCTTCAAGTTAATTTGAAGTCTCCTTCCTCTTCCTCAGTTTCAGCATATCTGTTGATTTTCCTTTGCTGTCATCTTTTAAGCTTCATCACTTGTCTATCCATCTGTAAAACCCTGTAAACCAGACCCAAATTTACTGTATTTTTTGCTTTTGTCAAATTTGTACTGTTTTTCCTCTTCTGGAAAAGCCTTGGCTGATGTGATCTTCTCCTGTGATCTAGACTTTGATTCCCATCTTGGCTCTGGCTAAGAGCAGAACAAATGTAATTTATTACCTGCTAGGAAGATCTGCTAGCAAAGGTCACAGTGTGAGTGAAGCATGATGCTTCTCTCCCTCCGATGAAGACACATCTTTGTGTCTAGGCCTGGTGATTGCCAGGAGCACCTGGAAGCTCCTGCCAAGGACAAAAGTCTCACTCTTGCTGGTTTTGACACCCATTTTTTGGTAGGATTTTGATCTTCATCTACAGTGATCTACAGGAACTGGATCTTTGACACAAAGTGCCTTCAAGCAACATTTCTAAGCATAGTGGGCAATGAAGTCCAGATCCCAATGGTTGTGGTTTGTTTTAACTCTGGGTAACATATGGTACAATATCCCAAGACCATGTTATTTTTGGAGTGTTTCAGGCATTTAAAACTTAGGCTTATTCTTGTCAACGCTTTTCTTTCTTCCCTTCAGAAATCTGCAAGTCCAAGTACTAATTTCTTTCTCAGTTTGTTGAAAAGTTACCTGCCAGACAAGACTTTTTTCTTGACCCAGAGAGGGGGCAACTGTCACCGTTAGGCCGGACGTCACACACACGTGATCAGGATCCAAGAAGAAAAAGGTTTATTTTTATTCTGCATGTTCTCCAGCTTCTATACTCTGAACAAAGCGTGATCTTAAATCATTAGCTCCATCACAACAACTGATTATATCCATTGGTGTAAAGAAATTAACAACAATATATTTAGCAAAAGTTTTACAGAAATTTAATAAGGCACGTAGACACACCTACTTAGGCACCCAGTCTAGCTTACAAAACTTTTCCTGTATCTTTTCTCATCCGTTTCCATGCTGACGGCCTTGTCTTCTTCCTTGCTATGGATACCCTCGGCAATCATCAATTGTTATTTCTTCTATTAACTCGGCTTTGCTTGCAGACCAGCTGTCAAGGCCCTCCATAGGTCAGCATGCACCTGCGTGCTCAAGAAGCAACTGCAGCCGACAACAGTCCTGGGAATTCATTCTCTTTGCTTCTTTTGACCCCTAAATGTCATTGAAGAAGTCAGGCTTTTCAGAAGCAGCTAGGATGCCACCTAGAAGAAGCAGACTTGCTTTTAGTCCAAGCTTTTGAGACCAAAAGTCATGTTTGCTTGGGTTCCTTGGATGCCACTTGGCTTGGTGCATTTTTGGCATTCCCCTGGGATGCCTTCAGCACTGCCTTATGGGCTGGGAGGACATTTTCAGCTGCTTTATGAGTGAGGAGAACTTCCCAGGCTTTTCTTTCACATCAACTGTGCAGAAGGTTGGCTTGCTGGGCACATGAAAGGCACAGAGCAGCTGCTATTGTGAGGTCAAGGCAGCGGTGCCGCATCACAGTGCTGCCAGCACAGCGTTGTCCCGGTGCATGCAAGGCCTGGTTGTCCAGAGCAGCTCTTCCGCTCGCTCCCTGCAGGAGGATCCTTGTGCTCAAGGAGTTCTCAGCAGACGGCCTGCACCCCAAGAGGAGTCTTGGCTTTCCTTGGGTGGCATTCAGTGTGCAAACCGCGCACAGCGCTGCCAAAATGATCGGGCAGGTCTGTGGCGCGGTTTGCACCGTCTTTTCTGTTATCTATTCTGGCTACTACCTGACCCAGCTGACTCGTAAGTAAAGGTTTCTCCTGGGGCTGGCATCACCGGGCTTTTGCTTCACTCTGCTCTTTCTGCCGCACCAGTGACCGAGTTTATTTGGGAACAAAATGGCCCTGAAGATGCCCCCGCTTTGGTCAATGACCTGCCAGCAGCAGCAGCTAAAAAGGGGGCATCTGTACTGGGTGGCGGGTGCAGAGTATTTGCCGTGCAACCTGCAGCGATTGCCTTCCCTCCCTGAGAGAGTGCGCGGCAGTGGAGTCTGTCATTTCCTCCGCTTGCTGCTTCAAGCAAGACAAGCTGCAAATTGCAGACTCTGAGGGGAGATCCTCACAAGTACTCCTAGCAACTCAGTGGTTCTCTCCAGGAGCGAAGGAAAGCACCTTTCACTCCAAATTCTGCCCCTTAGAGGCCTTGGCTGCGTGGCTTGACCCTTTGATGGTGTGCCAAGACTGCGATTCCCTTGGCGATGCAGCACAAAGTCCAGTGCAGGGAGGGTTTGCTGCTGAGCCCAGCAGCTGTTCCTGGGCTGCTTCAGCAGGCAGCTGCCACAGGGAAGGGGCCCTTTGTGGAAGCTTTGCTGGGCTATCATCTTCAGCCAAGGGATGGGAATCAGGGCATGCAATTTAAAAGAATATATATCTAAAATGCAGGAAAGAGAAGAGGAAAATGCTGCTTGAGCTGTTGGGCACAACAGAAGCTCAGAGGGTTGAAGAGCAATGGGCATCTCCCCCACGGGTTTCTATTTCTCTCTTGGCAAAAGAGGCCCAAATGTGGACAGAGCCTACTGCAGCATCCTTGTTGTTCTCTTGCTTGCTGTGGGAAAGAGCTGTTGCTCCTGGAGACACGTTGGCAAAGGGAAATGCTCTGTGTTGGGACTGCCTTGTGCTGTGGGAGTCGCCAGCAGGGCCACTTTTCTAAGGGCCTCTGGTTCCTTTTCCTCGCTGCAGGTTGACACGATGGATGGAGACAAGCCTGTCCCGGTGAGTGGCAAAGGAAGCTCTGACGTTGCTGGCTGCAGGTCACCTGAGCTTGGCCTGTTGCAGTCGAGTGTGGAGTGCCAGCGTGGGAGGCTGAAAAGAAAGGCCAACAGCCCGTGACATCAGCAGTAGCAAAGGCAGCACTGGCTGTTTGCTGATTTTCCAATGGATGGAGGCAAGCCTGTCCTTTGGTGAGTGCCAAAGTCAAATGATTTCCCCATTTCTTCTGGGTCCTTTCCCCTTGCTCAACAGAAGGCAGCTGCTAGGAAGGGATTGGGATTTTTGCCCATCTCTCTCACTTCTGTCTGTCTGCAGGGCTCAACAGCAGGGTCAGCAGCTCCTCTGGCTGCCTCTGTCATTGAGGAAGAGGCTGAAGAGGGGCAAAGGAGCATCAAGCCTCCAGCTGCTGTCTCTCCACAGCCTGAACCTGCAGAGCCGGTAAGTGGCAGCTGAGCTTGGCACTGCCTGTGGAGCAGGGCCAGGCTTCCAGTTTTGGAGCAGCTCTTGTTGCTCGTGGCTGAAAATGCTGGCGGCCTTGTGCCTGCCATGACATAGTGCTGCTTCAGGCAAGCTGGGGAGGCCTGGCAAGCGGGTTCTGAAGCTTGACATTTAAGTGGGATGCTGAGGGGCCCCGAGAATGTCTCTCGGGATCAGACAAGAGGCAGCATTCCATGATCGCCACTGCCGCAATCAGCCCCTTGTGCCCATTGTCAGTGCAGGCTGCTTGTGGTCAGCGGACAGAGCGGCCCAAAGACGCAGTGGACAGCCTTGCTGGCTATCTGGGAGACACTGGCACATGGAAGGGACCTGCCCTCTCCATGGACTAATTAGCTTCAGGCTGTGCTTTGCTTGCAGCTGCTCAGAGCAGACTTTGGAGAGGAGAATCCTCGGCAGCCCTGCATTGTAAAGGGCGGGTGGGTCTGGGCAGGGCTGGAAGGCGGCTCTCATGGGCCGCTCCCTAAAGGCTGACATTGAGAGGGGAAATGCGTGAAACAGATGAGAGAAGGGACACGCTCCGGGCTTCTGAGCAGACTGCTGCATGCATGCCAGCCCCGGGTTGATTTCATTGCCCAGGAAAAGACAGGAGGAGGAAAGCAACAAGGCTCTGGGGCCATGCTCTGATCTCTTGCTGGATCTTGGCAGCCCCAGCGATACCTTGTTGCCAGTGTCTTGCAGAAAAGCTGAAAACATGGAGCATGGAAGTGGCCGTCAGGGGCCAGACCCAAGTAGCCTTTGGGCTTTTCCCAAAGTTGCCTTTTGCTGCAAGGCAGATGAAGTGCAGAGCAGTGTGCACCTGCCAAATAATGTGGTCAGATTTGTCCTTTCCCTCAGCTGCGACTATGTTTTAATCTAAAATATTTGTGTAGAATATATACTCTGATATAATCTTTTCTGCCTGTGGCTTCTCAGAAGTCTGGCCATGCACCAGCCTCCCTTCTGAGGTGACAGATAATTCAGTCAAGCCTCCAGAAAACACCCATAGTAGGAGTGCTTTCAGCATCACGGTCACAAAGATTGTTGTGTAATTCTCGTGTGCTCTCTGTTAGATTGGTGAAAACTAATATTTAATCGCCCACATAACAACAAGTAACTTGAGAAGGACGTAATAGGCGTGTGACACTTTATTGGTTGTTTC
>JALJVW010003359.1:0-13017 GCA_024865655.1 Emberiza elegans
CCAGGAAAAAGTCAGGAGGAAGACACAACTTGGAGGGAAGATATGAGGGACATGGCTGATACTTTTAAAAAAAAAAAAAACCACCAAAAAATCATTCCCAAAGTCAATTAAAGGAAAAAAAAAGCCATCAAAAGGCAGGCTGCATGCTATCAAGTTGCAGGCACATGGAGCAAAAAGCTTGGCCAGTTTGGTGACCAAGTTGAAGGCCAAAAAAGAAAAATTTCCTTTCAAAACACTCTGGAATGGACAAACCATGGAAGGAGATAGGATTAATGAAAGGCAATTAAAAAAAAAAAATTTGGAAATTTAGGGACTACAAAAAAATGGTCTGTGATTAAATGAGCTGCAGTGCAAATGACCAAAAGAGGCAAAACTAAGCTCACAGATGTTGCAAAAGCCAGGAAAAAGTCAAGGAGGAAGACACAACTTGGAGGGGAAGATATGAGGGACATGCCATGGATACTTAAAAAAAAAGAAAAAACCAAAATCCACAGTCAAATAAAATCATTCCCAAAAGTCAAGGACATCAAAAAGCAGGCTGTATTGCTATCAATTGCAGGCACATGGGTTTCCCTTCCCAAAATTTCATTTCGGGAAGCTGAAGGCCAAAATAAAAAAAGTACTTACAAACACTCTGGAATGGACAGACCATCAAAGAAAATTGCAATTAAAGGAGGAAAAAAAAAATTTGGGAAATTTAGGGACTACAAAAAATGGAACGAGATTATATCAGGTGCAGTGCAAATGACCAAAAACAGGCCAAATCTAAGCTCACAGATGTTGCAAAAGTCAGGAAAAAAAGTCAAGGAGGAAGACACAACTTGGAGGGAAGATATGGGGACATGGCTGGGATACTTTTTAAAAAAAAAAAAAACCCAAAAAACTCTTTCCCAAAGTCAAAGCCAACAAAAGGCAAGGCATGCCATCAAGTTCAAGGACATCAAGCAAAAGATTCCTCTATTGGTCCCCATTGAAATTGCAAGATTCCGTTTCCCTTCGAAAGGAAATTTCATTTCCTTTCGGGAAGAAAACAGAAACACTCAAAACAAAAGAAATGGACAAACCTCTGGAAAGGAGATAGGATTAATTAAAGGCAATTAAAAAAAAAAAAATCCGGAAATTTGGGAGATTTAGGGTCTCAAAAATGGTCTGAGAGGAAATCAGGTGCAGTGCAAAGACCAAAACCATGCCAAAACTAAGCTCACAGATGTTGCAAAAGCCAGGAAAAAAGTCAAGGAGGAAGACACAACTTGAGGGAAGATATGAGGGACATGCCATGGATACTTTTATTAAACCAAAAAACCCACCCATAAAATCATTCCCAAAGTCAAAGCCATCAAAAGGCAGGCTGTATGCTATCAAGTGCAGGCACATGGAGCAAAGCTTGCCAAAATTGACCCCCCGCTGAAGGCCAAAATAGAAAAAAGTACTTACAAACACTCTGGAATGGACAGACCATCAAAGGAATTGCAATTAGAGGAAAAAAAAAAAATTTGAGAAATTTAGGGACTACAAAAAATGGAACGAGATTATATCAGGTGCAGTGCAAATGACCAAAAAGAGGCCAAATCTAAGCTCACAGATGTTACAAAAAGTCAGGAAAAAAGTCAAGGAGGAAGACACAACTTGAAGGGGAAGATATGAGGGACATGGCATGGGATAGTTAAAAAAAAAAACCAAAAACTCACCATAAAAAGTCATTCCCAAAGTCAAAAGGCATCAAAGGCAGGACATCAAACAAATGCTTCCTCTATTGGTCCCCATGGGCAAGGTTCCCTTCCGAAAGAAATTTCATTTCTTTCGGGAAGGAATCAAAAAATCTTAAAAAAAAGGCTTACAAACACTCTGGAATGGACAGACCATCAATGAAAGGCAATTAAAAAACCCCAAAAAAAAAAAATTTGAGAAATTCATTGTCTTCAAAAAATGGTCTGTGATTAAATGAGCTGCAGTGCAAAGACCAAAAACCAGGCCAAAACTAAGCTCACAGATGTTGCAAAAGCCAGGAAAAAGTCAGGAGGAAGACACAACTTGGAGGGGAAGATATGAGGGACATGCCATGGATAGTTAAAAAAAAAAAAAAAAAAAAAAAACCAAAAATCATTCCCAAAGTCAAAGCCATCAAAAGGCAGGACATGCTATCAAAATTGCAGGCACATGGAGCAAAGTTCCCTTCCGAGAAAATGGAAAAGGCCAAAATAGAAAAAGAAATAAAAAAAACACTCTGGAATGGAAGGACCATCAAAGGAAAGGCAATTAAAAAAAAAAAAATTTGGGAAATTTAGGGATTCATTGTCTTAAAAAAAATGGTCTGTGATTATATCAGCTGCAGTGCAAATGACCAAAAACATGCCAAAACTAAGCTCACAGATGTTGCAAAAGCCAGGAAAAAGTCAGGAGGAAGACACAACTTGGAGGGAAGATATGGGGACATGCCATGGATACTTTTAAAAAAAAAAAAAAAACCCCATAAAATCATTCCCAAAGTCAAAAGCCATCAAAAGGCAGGCTGTATGCTATCAAGTGCAGGCACATGGAGCAAAGCTTGCCAAAATTGACCCCGCTGAAGGCCAAAATAGAAAAAAAGTACTTACAAACACTCTGGAATGGACAGACCATCAAAGGAATTGCAATTAGAGAAAAAAAAAAATTTGGGAAATTTAGGGACTACAAAAAATGGAACGAGATTATATCAGGTGCAGTGCAAATGACCAAAAAGGCCAAATCTAAGCTCACAGATGTTGCAAAAGTCAGGAAAAAAGTCAGGAGGAAGACACAACTTGGAGGGAAGATATGAGGGACATGGCTGGGATAGTTAAAAAAAAAAAAAAAAAAAAAAAACTCTTTCCCAAAGTCAAAAGCCAACAAAAGGCAAGGCATGCCATCAAGTTCAAGGACATCAATCAAGATTCCTCTATTGGTCCCCATTGAAATTGCAAGATTCCGTTTCCCTTCCGAAAAAAATTTCATTTCCTTTCGGGGGAAAAAAATGAAAAAAAAGGCTTACAAACACTCTGGAATGGACAGGATTAATCAAAGGCAATTGCAAAAAAAGGAAAAAAATCTGGAAAATTGAGGAATTTCTTGTCTTCAAAAAATGGTCTGTGAGGAATGAGCTGCAGTGCAAAGACCAAAAACCATGCCAAAACTAAGCTCACAGATGTTGCAAAAGTCAGGAAAAAAGTCAGGAGGAAGACACAACTTGGAGGGGAAGATATGAGGGACATGCCATGGGATTTTTAAAAAAAAAAAAAAAAAAAAACTCCATAAAATCATTCCCAAAGTCAAAATGCCATCAAAAGGACAGGCTGTATGCTATCAATTGCAGGCACATGGAGCAAATTAAAAATTGAATTTCCCGCTGAAGGCCAAAATAAAAAAAAAAACTTACAAACACTCTGGAATGGACAGACCATCAAAGGAATTGCAATTAGAGGAAAAAAAAAAAAATTTGAAAATGGGGGGACTACAAAAAAATGGTCTGAGATTATATCAGGTGCAGTGCAAATGACCAAAACCATGCCAAATCTAAGCTCACAGATGTTGCAAAAGTCAGGAAAAAGTCAGGAGGAAGACACAACTTGGAGGGGAAGATATGAGGGACATGCCATGGATACTTTTTAAAAAACCAAAAAAAAAAACCACCCATAAAATCATTCCCAAAGTCAAAAGCCATCAAAAGGCAGGCTGTATGCTATCAAGTGCAGGCACATGGAGAAAAGCTTGCCAAAATTGACCCCGCTGAAGGCCAAAATAGAAAGAAGTACTTACAAACACTCTGGAATGGACAGACCATCAAAGGAATTGCAATTAGAGGAGAAAAAAAAGAAATTTGAGAAATTTAGGGACTACAAGAAAATGGAACGAGATTATATCAGGTGCAGTGCAAATGACCAAAAGAGGCCAAATCAAAGCTCACAGATGTTGCAAAAGCCAGGAAAAAAGTCCAGGAGGAAGACACAACTTGGAGGGGAAGATATGAGGGACATGGCTGGGATAGTTAAAAAAAAAAGAAAAAAACCAAAAAACTCTTTCCCAAAGTCAAAGCCAACAAAAGGCAAGGCATGCCATCAAGTTCAAGGACATCAAGCAAAGATTCCTCTATTGGTATCAAGTGCAAGATTCCGTTTCCCTTCCGAAAAAATCAAAATTTCCTTTCGGGAAGAAAGGTCAAACAAAAAAAAGGCTTACAAACACTCTGGAAAGGAGATAGGATTAATGAAAGGCAATTAAAAAAAACCCCAAAAATCCGGAAATTTGGGGAATTCATTGGGACAAAAAAAATGGTCTGTGAGGAAATGAGCTGCAGTGCAAAAGACCAAAACCATGCCAAAACTAAGCTCACAGATGTTGCAAAAAGCCAGGAAAAAGTCAGGAGGAAGACACAACTTGGAGGGAAGATATGAGGGACATGCCATGGATACTAAAAAAAAAAAAAAAAAAAAAACCCCCATAAAATCATTCCCAAAGTCAAAGCCATCAAAAGGCAGGCTGTATGCTATCAAGTGCAGGCACATGGAGCAAAGCTTGCTAAAAATTGACCCCATTGCTGAAGGCCAAAATAGAAAAAGTACTTACAAACACTCTGGAATGGACAGACCATCAAAGGAATTGCAGGAAAAAGAGGAAAAAAAAAAATTTGAGAAATTTAGGGACTACAAGAAAATGGAACGAGATTATATCAGGTGCAGTGCAAATGACCAAAACCAGGCCAAATCTAAGCTCACAGATGTTGCAAAAGTCAGGAAAAAGTCAGGAGGAAGACACAACTTGGAGGGAAGATATGAGGGACATGGCTGGGATAGTTAAAAAAAAAAAAAAAAAAACTCTTTCAAAAAAGTCAAAATTCCAAAAGTCAAATGCCATCAAAAGGACATCAAGCAAAGATTCCTCTATTGGTCCCCATTGAAATTGCAAAATTCGTTTCCCTTCCGAAAGGAAAGGAAATTTCCCAAGAAGGCCAAAATAGAAAAAAGGCTTACAAACACTCTGGAATGGACAGACCATCAAATGAAAGGCAATTAAAAAACCCCAAAAAAATCCGGAAAATTGGAAATTTAGGGACTCTTCAAAAATGGTCTGTGATTATATCAGGTGCAGTGCAAATGACCAAAACCATGCCAAATCAAAAGCTCACAGATGTTGCAAAAGCCAGGAAAAAAGTCAGGAGGAAGACACAACTTGGAGGGGAAGATATGAGGGACATACCATGGATACTTTTAAAAAAAAAAAAAAAAAAAACCAAAAAATCATTCCCAAAGTCAAAAGCCATCAAAAGGCAAGGCATGCCATCAAGTTCAAGGACATCAAGATTGCAGGCCCATGAAATTGCAAAATTCCGTTTCCCAAAATTCATTTCCTTTCGGGAAAGGCCAAAATAAAAAGAAAGGCTTACAAACACTCTGGAATGGACAGACCATTAAAAGGGCAATTAAAAAAAAGAAAAAAAAAAAAAAATTGGGAATTCATTGTCTCAAAAAAATGGTCTGTGATTAAATCAGGTGCAGTGCAAATGACCAAAACCATGCCAAAACTAAGCTCACAGATGTTGCAAAAGCCAGGAAAAAAGTCAGGAGGAAGACACAACTTGGAGGGGGAAGATATGAGGGACATGCCATGGATACTTTTAAAAAAAAAAAAAAAAAAATCCACCATAAAATCATTCCCAAAGTCAAAGCCATCAAAAGGCAGGCTGTATGCTATCAAGTGCAGGCACATGGAGCAAAGCTTGCCAAAATTGACCCCGCTGAAGGCCAAAATAGAAAAAAAGTACTTACAAACACTCTGGAATGGACAGACCATCAAAGGAATTGCAATTAGAAAAAAAAAAAAAATTTGGAAATTTAGGGACTACAAGAAAATGGAACGAGATTATATCAGGTGCAGTGCAAATGACCAAAAGAGGCCAAATCTAAAGCTCACAGATGTTGCAAAAAGTCAGAAAAAAAGTCAGGAGGAAGACACAACTTGGAGGGAAAGATATGGGGACATGGCATGGGATAGTTAAAAAAAAAAAAAAAAAACCAACAAACTCTTTCCCAAAGTCAAAGCCAACAAAAGGCAAGGCATGCCATCAAGTTCAAGGACATCAAGCCAAGATTCCTCTATTGGTCCCCATTGAAATTGCAAGATTCCGTTTCCCTTCCAAAAAAGAAATTTCATTTCTACAAAACACTCTGAAATGGACAAACACTCTGGAAAGGAGATAGGATTAATGAAAGGCAAAAAAAAAAAAAAATTGGAAAAATTTATTGTCTTCAAAAAAAATGGTCTGTGAGGAAATGAGCTGCAGTGCAAAGACCAAAAACCATGCCAAAACTAAAGCTCACAGATGTTGCAAAAAGCCAGGAAAAAAGTCAAGGAGGAAGACACAACTTGGAGGGGAAGATATGAGGGACATGCCATGGATACTTTTTAAAAAAAAACCAAAAAAAAACCACCATAAAATCATTCCCAAAGTCAAAAGCCATCAAAAAGGCAGGCTGTATGCTATCAAGTGCAGGCACATGGAGCAAAGCTTGCCAAAATTGACCCCGCTGAAGGCCAAAATAGAAAAAAGTACTTACAAACACTCTGGAATGGACAGACCATCAAAGGAATTGCAATTAGAAAAAAAAAAAAAAATTTGGGAAATTTAGGGACTACAAGAAAATGGAACGAGATTATATCAGGTGCAGTGCAAATGACCAAAAAAGAGGCCAAATCTAAGCTCACAGATGTTGCAAAAGTCAGGAAAAAAGTCAGGAGGAAGACACAACTTGGGGGAAGATATGAGGGACATGGCTGGGATAGTTAAAAAAAAAAAAAAAAAACAAAAAAACTCTTTCCCAAAGTCAAAGCCAACAAAAGGCAAGGCATGCCATCAAGTTCAAGGACATCAATCAAGATTCCTCATTGGTCCCCATTGAAATTGCAAGATTCGTTTCCTTCGAGAAAATTTCATTTCCTTTCTGAAGGCCGAAAAACAAAAAAAGGCTTACAAACACTCTGGAATGGACAGACCATTAATGAAAGGCAATTAGGAAAAAAAAAAAAAAAATCAGGAAAATTGGGAGATTTCTTGTCTTCAAAAAATGGTCTGTGAGGAAATCAGCTGCAGTGCAAAGACCAAAACCATGCCAAATAAAGCTCACAGATGTTGCAAAAAGCCAGGAAAAAGTCAAGGAGGAAGACACAACTTGGAGGGAAGATATGAGGGACATGCCATGGATACATTTTAAAAAAAAAAAAAAAATCCACCCATAAAATCATTCCCAAAGTCAAAAGCCATCAAAAGGCAGGCTGTATGCTATCAAGTGCAGGCACATGGAGCAAAGCTTGCCAAAAATTGGACCCCGCTGAAGGCCAAAATAAAAAAATTTACTTACAAACACTCTGGAATGGACAGACCATCAAAGGAATTGCAATTAGAGGAGAGAAAAAAAAAATTTGGGAATTTAGGGACTACAAGAAAATGGAACGAGATTATATCAGGTGCAGTGCAAATGACCAAAAGAGGCCAAATCTAAGCTCACAGATGTTGCAAAAGTCAGGAAAAAAGTCAGGAGGAAGACACAACTTGGAGGGGAAGATATGAGGGACATGGCTGGGATAGTTAAAAAAAAAAAAAAAAACCAAAAAACTCTTTCCCAAAGTCAAAGCCAACAAAAGGCAAGGCATGCCATCAAGTTCAAGGACATCAAGCCAAAAGATTCCAATTGGTCCCCCAAAATTGCAAGATTCCGTTTCCCCGCTGAAATTTCAAATTTCCTTTCGGGAAAAAAAAAAATCTTTAAAAAGAAAAACTTACAAACACTCTGGAAGGGACAGACCATCAAATGAAAGGCAATTAAAAAAAAAAAAAATCCGGAAAATTGGGAAATTTATTGTCTTCAAAAATGGTCTGTGAGGAAATATATCAGCTGCAGTGCAAAGACCAAAACCATGCCAAAACTAAAGCTCACAGATGTTGCAAAAAGCCAGGAAAAAAGTCAGGAGGAAGACACAACTTGGAGGGGGAAGATATGAGGGACATGCCATGGGATTTTTAAAAAAAAAAAAAAAAAAACCATAAAATCATTCCCAAAGTCAAAGCCATCAAAAGGCAGGCTGTATGCTATCAAGTGCAGGCACATGGAGCAAAGATTCCTTGCCAAAATTCCGTTTCCCCGCTGAAGGCCAAAATAGAAAAAAAAGTACTTACAAACACTCTGGAATGGACAGACCATCAAAGGAATTGCAAAAAGGAAAAAAAAAAAAAAATTTGGGAAATTTAGGGACTACAAAAAATGGTCGAGATTATATCAGGTGCAGTGCAAATGACCAAAAACATGCCAAATCTAAAGCTCACAGATGTTGCAAAAGTCAGGAAAAAAGTCAGGAGGAAGACACAACTTGGAGGGAAGATATGAGGGACATGCCATGGATACTTTTTTAAAAAAAAAAAAAAAAAACCACCAAAAATCTTTCCCAAAGTCAAAGCCATCAAAAAAAGGCAAGGCATGCTATCAAGTGCAGGACATGGAGCAAAGATTCCTCAAATTGGTCCCCATAAAGCTGAAGGCCAAAATAGAAAAAATTTCCTTTACAAACACTCTGGAATGGACAGACCATCAAAGGAATTGCAATTATGAGGAGGCAATTAAAAAAAAAAAAAAATCCGGAAAATTTAGGGACTATTGTCAAGAAAAAATGGTCTGTGATTATATCAGGTGCAGTGCAAATGACCAAAAACCATGCCAAAATCTAAGCTCACAGATGTTGCAAAAGTCAGGAAAAAAGTCAGGAGGAAGACACAACTTGGAGGGGAAGATATGGGGACATGCCATGGATAAAAAAAAAAAAAAAAAAAAAAAACCAATAAAATCATTCCCAAAGTCAAAGCCATCAAAAGGCAGGCTGTATGCTATCAAGTGCAGGCACATGGAGCAAAAAGCTTGTCCCAAAATTGACCCCCGCTGAAGGCCAAAATAGAAAAAAGTACTTACAAACACTCTGGAATGGACAGACCATCAAAGGAATTGCAATTAGAGGAAAAAAAAAAATTTGAGAAATTTAGGGACTACAAAAAAAAATGGAACGAGATTATATCAGGTGCAGTGCAAATGACCAAAAGAGGCCAAATCTAAGCTCACAGATGTTGCAAAAGTCAGGAAAAAAAGTCAGGAGGAAGACACAACTTGGAGGGGAAGATATGAGGGACATGGCTGGGATAGTTAAAAAAAAAAAAAAAAAAAAAAACTCTTTCCCAAAGTCAAAGCCAACAAAAGGCAAGGCATGCCATCAAGTTCAAGGACATCAAGCAAAGATTCCTCTATTGGTCCCCAGGCAAATTGCAAGATTCCGTTTCCCTTCCGAAAAATTTCATTTCCTTTCGGGAAGGCCAAAATAGAAAAAAAAGGCTTACAAACACTCTGGAATGGAGATGGGATTAATCAAAGGCAATAAAAAAAAACCCCAAAAAATCCGGAAAATTTGGGAAATTTATTGTCTTCAAAAATGGTCTGTGAGATTAAATGAGCTGCAGTGCAAAAGACAAAAACCATGCCAAAACTAAGCTCACAGATGTTGCAAAAGCCAGGAAAAAGTCAAGGAGGAAGACACAACTTGGGGGAAGATATGAGGGACATGCCATGGATACTTTTTAAAAAAAAAAAAAAAACCACCATAAAATCATTCCCAAAGTCAAAAGCCATCAAAAGGCAGGCTGTATGCTATCAAGTGCAGGCACATGGAGCAAAAAGCTTGCCAAAATTGACCCCCGCTGAAGGCCAAAATAAAAAAAAGTACTTACAAACACTCTGGAATGGACAGACCATCAAAGGAATTGCAATTAGAGGAGGAAAAAAAAAAAAAATTTGAGAAATTTAGGGACTACAAAAAAATGGAACGAGATTATATCAGGTGCAGTGCAAATGACCAAAAAGAGGCCAAATCTAAGCTCACAGATGTTGCAAAAGTCAGGAAAAAGTCAGGAGGAAGACACAACTTGGAGGGGAAGATATGGGGACATGGCTGGGATAGTTAAAAAAAAAAAAAAAAAAAACTCTTTCCCAAAGTAAAAGCCAACAAAAGGCAAGGCATGCCATCAAGTTCAAGGACATCAAAAAGATTCCTCTATTGGTCCCTATCAAATTGCAAGATTCCGTTTCCTTCCGAAAGGAAATTGAAATTTCCTTTCGGGAAAGGCCAAAATAAAAGAAAACTTACAAACACTCTGGAATGGACAGGATTAATGAAAGGCAATTAAAAAAATTAAAAAAAATCCGGAAAATTGGGAAATTTATTGTCTTCAAAAAAATGGTCTGTGAGGATTATATGAGCTGCAGTGCAAAGACCAAAAACCATGCCAAAACTAAGCTCACAGATGTTGCAAAAGCCAGGAAAAAGTCAAGGAGGAAGACACAACTTGGAGGGGAAGATATGAGGGACATGCCATGGATAGTTAAAAAAAAAAAAAAACAAAAAAAAACGCCATAAAATCATTCCCAAAGTCAAAGCCATCAAAAGGCAGGCTGTATGCTATCAAGTGCAGGCACATGGAGCAAAAGCTTGCCAAAATTGACCCAGCTGAAGATTCAAAATAGAAAAAAGTACTTACAAACACTCTGGAATGGACAGACCATCAAAGGAGATTGCAATTAGAGGCAAAAAAAAAAAAATTTGAGAAATTTAGGGACTACAAAAAAAATGGAACGAGATTATATCAGGTGCAGTGCAAATGACCAAAAAGAGGCCAAATCTAAGCTCACAGATGTTGCAAAAGTCAGGAAAAAGTCCAGGAGGAAGACACAACTTGGAGGGGAAGATATGAGGGACATGCCTGGGATAGTTTAAAAAAAAAAAAAAAAAAACAAAAAATCTTTCCCAAAGTCAAAAGCCAACAAAAGGCAGGCATGCCATGTCAAGGACATCAATCAATTCCTCTATTGGTCCCCATGGATTGCAAATTCCGTTTCCCTTCCCGCAAATTTCATTTCCTTTCGGGAAGGCCAAAATCTCAAAAAAAAAGTGCTTACAAACACTCTGGAATGGACAGACCATGGGATTAATGCAAAGGCAATTAAAAAAAAAAAAAATCCGGAAAATTGGGAAATTTAGGGACTTCAAAAAATGGTCTGAGATTATATCAGGTGCAGTGCAAATGACCAAAACCATGCCAAATCTAAGCTCACAGATGTTGCAAAAAGCCAGGAAAAAGTCAGGAGGAAGACACAACTTGGAGGGAAGATATGAGGGACATGCCATGGATGTTAAAAAAAAAAAAAAAAAAAAAACTTTTTCCCATAAAATCATTCCCAAAAGTCAAAGCCATCAAAAAGGCAGGCTGTATGCTATCAAGTGCAGGCACATGGAGCAAAGCGTTTCCCCAAAATTGACCCCGCTGAAGGCCAAAATAGAAAAAAGTACTTACAAACACTCTGGAATGGACAGACCATCAAAGGAATTGCAATTAAAAGGAAAAAAAAAAAAATTTGGGAAATTTAGGGACTACAAAAAAAATGGAACGAGATTATATCAGGTGCAGTGCAAATGACAAAAAAGAGGCCAAATCTAAGCTCACAGATGTTGCAAAAGTCAGGAAAAAAGTCAGGAGGAAGACACAACTTGGAGGGGAAGATATGGGGACATGGCTGGGATAGTTAAAAAAAAAAAAAAAAACCAAAAAACTCTTTCCCAAAGTCAAAAGCCAACAAAAAGGCAAGGCATGCCATCAAGTTCAAGGACATCAAGTGCATTCCTCTATTGGTCCCCATTGAAATTGCAAGATTCGTTTCCCTTCCGAAAGGAAATTTGAAATTTCCTTCGGGAAGGCCAAAAAAAAAAGAAAGGCTTACAAACACTCTGGAATGGACAGAGGATTAATCAAAGGCAATTAAAAAAAACCCCCCAAAAAAAAAAAAAATTGGGAAATTTGGGTCTTCAAAAAAATGGTCTGTGAAATCAGCTGCAGTGCAAAGACCAAAAAACCATGCCAAAACTAAGCTCACAGATGTTGCAAAAAGCCAGGAAAAAGTCAGGAGGAAGACACAACTTGGAGGGGAAGATATGAGGGACATGCCATGGATACTTTTTTAAAAAAAAAAAAAACCACCATAAAATCATTCCCAAAGTCAAAGGCCATCAAAGGCAGGCTGTATGCTATCAAGTGCAGGCACATGGAGCAAAGCTTCCCAAAATTGACCCGCTGAAGGCCAAAATAGAAAAAAGTACTTACAAACACTCTGGAATGGACGGACCATCAAAGGCAATTGCAATTAGAGGAAAAAAAAAAAAATTTGGGAAATTTAGGGACTACAAAAAATGGAACGAGATTATATCAGGTGCAGTGCAAATGACCAAAAGAGGCCAAATCTAAGCTCACAGATGTTGCAAAAGTCAGGAAAAAAAAGTCAGGAGGAAGACACAACTTGGAGGGGAAGATATGAGGGACATGGCTGGGATAGTTAAAAAAAAAAAAAAAAAACCAAAAACTCTTTCCCAAAGTCAAAGCCAACAAAAGGCAAGGCATGCCATCAAGTTCAGGACATCAAGCAAAAGATTCCTCTATTGGTCCCCAGCTGATTACAAATTCCGTTTCCCCGAAAATGAAATTTCCTTTCAAAACTCCTGGAATGGACAGAACATCTGGAAAGGGATAGGATTAATGAAAGGCAATTAAAAAAAAACCCCAAAAATCCGAAAAAAAGGAAAAATTGTCTTAGGGGACTACAAAAAAATGGTCTGTGATTAAATAAGCTGCAGTGCAAGAAAAAAAAAAACCATAAAATGCCAAATCAAAAGCTCACAGATGTTGCTAAAAGTCAGGAAAAAAGTCAAGGAGGAGGAGACACAAAACTTGGAGGGAAGATATGAGGGACATGCCATGGATAATTTTAAAAAAAAAAAAAAAACCATAAAATCATTCCCAAAGTCAAAGCCCAAAAAAAGGGCAGGCTGTATGCTATCAAGTGCAGGCACATGGAGCAAAGCAAAAGCCATCAAAAATTGTATCAGCTGAAGGCCAAAATAGAAGTACTTACAAACACTCTGGAATGG
>JALJVW010003364.1:0-12584 GCA_024865655.1 Emberiza elegans
CCATGGAGAGCACTGCAGGATACAGCAAGAAATGCTGCTCTTCTTCCAAAGAGAGCATCTCCCAAGCACTCACCTAAAATATTCCCTCAGGCTCAGCAAGTTTGCTGGTGTCCATCAATACTTGTCTTTCTTCATCTGTGCCTGGTACACTCTTGTTTTCTTCCACAGGGAGGGGCTCTGGCAAAGTCTCAGAATCTGTCTCTACACAAAAACATTGGACACTTTAACCACAAGCCACTGCCCCTTCCCACAAGCATGGTACCATGGCCTGGGCATTCTGGCAAGTGGCAGTGAGGAGCCCGCTGTCTCCAGAGACAAGAGGAATCCATAGCCGAGTTTTCTGTAATGAAACATGAAATGCAAGCCAAACCACCCAAGGCTTAATCAACCAAATGACCCACAGAAAGAATGCCTTCTGGCTCCTACTCATACTTGAGGTCCAGCTTCAACCCATCCCTGAGCCTGAGGTTTGCAGGGGCAGCAAAGACTTCATGGGATGTAATTTCTGCCTCCATGCTGTGCTGGGTGTTAGGTGAAAACAAATTCAGCTGAGGCCTTTTCCCAACATCTGGCTGCCAATGTCTGCACACAGCAGCTCTAGCCAGTGATGCTACATCTGCAGCAGCAGCTGGAGATGCCCTGGCAATCATGTGGAAAACGCAGTTGCGACGACTGCTGGACCGTCTCTATAGCTCCTCCACTTCAGCTTTATCAAGATTCGCAGAACATCCCTAGAGGAACCAAAGCTCAGCATCCCACGGGTTCGGGATTAACAGGAATAGGATATACAAACCAGATGGCACTTCACCTAAGGCAGTCCAGAGACTCCTCTGGAACATCAGGCAATCAACCAGGAACTGTGTCGCGGTTCTTCCCTATGTTGGTTATAAAATGTGCACCTATGGTAATTAAATTTCTCATGAAACACAGGGAAAAGGGTGCTCATTCTTGTAGAAGGCAGTAGAGAGACTGACTATTCACGCTGAGGTACCAGCTCCCGGAATCAGCATGGTATCTGCCTCTAGCTCAGGGGCTGAAAGAGGGACTCTCAGTGTCCAAAACTACAACCAAGCACACACAAGGAGTCTCCCATCACATTTAATCCTTCCTCATGGTCACACATCATGGCTTGGATGTGGAAGGTGGCTGACAGGGGACACAGGTGGTTCTGTGGCCTCATAGCTGCAGGAGGGGTCTACGTCTTTGGGACACTGAGCTGGCTCTCACATGAAGGAAACGCCATGGCATGCCCCGGCCCCCTCCAGCCCCTGGCCAGTCCGGAGGCTGGATAACCAGTGCTGAGCATGATAACCAGAACGAGTGATGGATAGCCGGTGCTGGGGTTCTGGCCTCGAACTGCCCCCCCTTCGCCTCCTTTCGGAATCTCTGCCCATGCTGCACCCCTAAAGCAGCTAGCCCCTCACTCCTCCCCGGTGTCTCTGCCTCACTGCCCACACCGCGGTGGCTCCTGGCTCAGCAGGCCCCAGGTCCCTGGCCCTGCTGCTGCCAGCCAGGGCTATGTGCTGGCCCCTGCCTGCCTACCTGCTCCCTGCCCAGCTCTTGGAGCACTCTGGCCATTCTGGGCTTGCAGGGCCAGGAGAAAGAGGAGCAGGAGTAGTGGCCCAGGACCATGATCCCCCCTGCTCGCAACATTCTGCTGCTGCTGTTGCTGCTGCTGCTGCTGCTGCTGCTGCTGCTGCAGTGTTGCCCAGAGTGAGCACTGAACAACAGAGGGGAGCTTTGGGACCTCAGATCTAACAGAGCTCCTGTGACCTCATGACATAGTGGTGTCTCTGAACTCCGCAATGTATGCCCACGTTGCCTGGGAATTCCTGGACCTCCCTCTATTGAATTTCTTTTTTCTGCACAGGAGTGGAAGGAGCAAAACAGAGAAGGGTCGATGTATTCAGGGAGGCAGCACTGTGTATGGGAATGCAGAGGCACTCCTGTCTTCTTCCTCAGAAATCCCTTTTGAAAGAAGCCCTCTATGAAGGCTAAAAAAACCTAGATGCAAGTGTCTTTCTTTGGTAGTCTTTTTTGTCTGACAGCCTTCTGGCAAGAACCCTGCTTTCCCCATTTCTTCTGCTACAGTTTCATCACCTTTGGATGGCAACACTGCTTCCATGCTCCTCTCCACTCAAACGTGGGTGTGCAGTGCACGCCTTCTCCCAAGTGAGCCTGGTTGATCCCCTTTCCACTTTAATCCCCACGCTGCTCACTAAAAGAGCCCTGCTAACTCCTGGGAGCCAAGATCCTTTTCCTTGAGGCACATGTAGCCCTTGTGCCATCAGAGCCTGGTGTCCTGTAGGGGTAACCCATGGTCAAAGCCCCACACTCCTGCTGGGAACACCAGTGCCAGGGATTCACCTCTAGAACCTGCCTGTGTCTGGCTCACTGCCAAGGGTACAAGTAAATACCACATGAGCCCCAGATCCATCAGCCCTCATCCAGAAATTTTGAGCTCCCTCCTGCTTTTCCTCAGACACCATGAGGTATCACTCGGGACACACACAAATAAATGTGTTGGCTGCTGCAGATTACCGTTAACATGGGTGGCCTTTTAGCTGAACAGCTCTTCTGGGAAGCAAATATTCATGACTTCTGTGTGCCAGGAACGCTACATTCAGAATCTCTTGGAAAGCCTTAGAGAGTGCCTTTGGTATCATTTCCCCAGAAGCATCAGTTAAGCCCCAGGTGTTTAGAACTGCAAGCACAGAGGCACTGCCCGATTTCCACCCCCTGGGGGTCTCTCCAAGGCTCATAAGCAGTCTCCAGCTGACTGGAGAAACTCAGCCAATGCCGTGATCAAGCACAGATCACTGCTCACCTTGAAGGCTGCAGCACATAATGAGCAGAGGGCCCTACCAGGCTGGAGGGTGTCTTGGTGACATCGCCTAGCCAGAAGCCAGGCAGGCTGCCCAGCTGCCTCGGCCTTGGGTCTGAACGCCATCTCAAGCCTGATATAGATGGATACTGAGGATTGATTGACTCTTGCAATTAAAAATAATTACTGTGTGAATATTAAGAAAAGCTTTAGTGATGTACTGTTATGTTATTGTAGTTTAGGATGTCCTTCTGTTCTCCCCATAGGTCCCTTTCCCCTGGTGAAAGTCAAACAGCCGGGGTTGTCTAGGACAGGCCAAAAACGAAGAGGTGCACAGGTGTCCCTTGCCTGGGAGGGCATTTGGAAATGGAAAAACCTTGTTGCTTAGGGGCTGCAGCATGGCAACACCTGATCTCCTATGAAGTTACAAGCAAGTAGTCTCCACGATAAATAGCAAAGAATAGCTGACTGACAGACTTTGGGTGGGGCCAGGGCTGGCTGATACAACCCCAGGGTATAAAAGATTGAGCATTCATCTTGAAGATGAACCCGCTTGGTGAGGTTGTATCCACGGGTGCTTCCAAGCGCTGAAACTTTTCCTTATATAGTAAGTACCTTTTGTATTTTTGTTCAGGTTTAATAAACCCTTTTAAATTTTCAAAGTGAGCAGTTGTTTTCACAGGCCCCCCATTCCTGCCTGGAGGGGAGGCACCGATGAACACTGCCCTTCTTTGTTCTTTAACCGCCATACACCCAGCATCTCCCTTAGCGCACTTCGGCGGCATTGTGCTGCTCGGCGGCTCGTCCCCAGCTCTGGAGCAGTGTCCCCAGAGCAGCTGTGTGCAGCTGAAGCCGCATGCCGCGTGTGGTACGGCAGGGAGGCAGCGCCACCCGCAGGCAGCGGCCTCCTCGCCCCCACCGCCGCCATTTCGCACAGGGGCCGTGAGGGGCAGGCGCGGGGCTGTGGGGCTGTGCCGGCCCGCTTCCCCACCCAGCTCAGCTGCTCCCGCTGGCTCGGAGCAGCCCTGCTCGGCCCGAGGCCGAGACGCCTGTCCCGGGCCCGTCTGGCCGCTGTCGATGCCGCTGAGGAGAGCTCCCGCCGTGTCCCGGCTGCAGAGAACGGCTGCCGGGGCAGTTCCTGGGGAGTCTGGGCCAGTGTGGCACAGGGCGGAGCCGAGAAATAGAGACAGGACAGACAGGGAATGGAAACAGAACGGAGAAACAACGAGAGCAAAGGACGGGCAGGGAACGGGGGCAGAGCTGCGGGAAGGGGCAGCAGGGAAAGAGGAAGAGCCAGAATGAGCAGGAGGGAGCAGGAGAGAACGGGAGTGGGGCTGGGTCAGGATGGACGCTTTTGAGGAAGCTTTGGGGAAAGCAAGATACAGAGGGAGTAGGAGGGAACAGGGATACGAGGAGGAGCCAAGGGACTGGCAACTGGACAGAGCAACACACAAGGAGAAACCCAGGGTGGTTTTCTGCTGCAGCCCATTGAACCCAGAGGTGTTTTCCTGCTGCAGTGGCATGTCAGCTCCCTCAAAGCAGACGAGGCATTTCAGAAATGGCACTGCAGGGCATGAGCATGCCTATGTGCCACAGCTCTGAGTTCACATGTGCATCTGCAGGACTGCAAGTGTGCATGTCCATATGACAAGAGTTTGTGAGGCTTGTGGTTCAAGGGTTGAGGCACAGCTGTCCTCTGAAAAGTGCCTTGGGTTGTCCTCTCAGGAGGTGGGTATCTCAGAGGCTACTGAGAGGCCCATGAGAGACAGCCCAGAGGTGGAGCTGGCGCTGCTGTGGAGAGGAGAGGGATAAGTGTGAGGAGCTCTGTGGTTCCTCTTCACCACTTCAAAGAGAATTGCATTGTCTTGAGGCAGTCTTCACCGCCTGAGGCAGAAGTAGAAGAAACCCTCAAAACCCCACAGGGTGCAGAGATGCCTTCAAGCATCTCTCTGGCAATTGCTGCTGGCAATATCCTCCCCACACACTGCAGGCAACAGTCAGCCTCAGAGAGCTCTGCTGCATTTCTGCCTTGTTAATGGCCATTGCTGGGAAAGCAGCCTGAGGCTGGCACCAACAGGTCCTGCACTGCAGTGCAAGTTTCTCAGAGCTCCCGTCGCAGCCCCAGCCCCTGCTGTAATCTCCTGCATTCTACCCCAACAGAAACAGCCACAACAGGCAAGAATTTACTGCTTTTGGAAACAGAATTCTTTATCAAAATCACAGAAACAGTCATCGTCTGCTAATACAAAGTATCACTACTATTCTCACTCAAAAGTATCACTATCAGTAAAATAAGCACGGTCCACTAAGTATCACTATCACAATCACTATCACTAAAAAAATCACCGTGCTTTAATATCAAGTATCACAATCACTATCACTTAAAAGAATCACTATCACTACCTATCACTATCTCTATCATTATCACTATAGCAATCCCTATTACTACAACTATCACTATCACTCTCACTCTCACTACCACTGAAACAATCCCTATTACTATAACTATCTATGACTATAACTATCACTACCACTATCACTATCTATTACTATCACTATTAATCATTTTCATCTTCAAACACAAGGTACTCCTCCAGGTACTGATTGCAGAGGCACCAAGAGGCTGTGGGCTGAGGGGACTCCAGGAAATCCAGTAATCACTTGAAGTAGCCCCCTCAGCCAGAGCACAGTAGGGACAGGTGGTCAGAGGTGCCGGCTCTGCTCGCATGTTTCTGTATAGCTGGGCAAGCTCTGCTGCAAAGATCTCAGGAAGCAGGCGGCAGCTGTCCCTGAACCCGTTGGCTTGGGGTCTCTTGCCGCTCCCCGGACCTTCTCCTGACTCTGTTTCATCTCTAAGCAGACCACGGCTTTCCCCGGAGGAGTCCCAGTCCTGTCCTAATGCCTCTTCGTCTTCCTGGGTCTTCCTGTGAAACAGATTTCCAAGAAGACTCCTCATAGATAGGAATTTGGAGCACAGTTAAACTGCACTGCAGCAATTTCCACAGAGCTGCCTGAGCACTCCAGCACGGTGCAAGCGCTTCACTGCCAATGGCAGCAATGAATAACTCACATGTCTCTCTTCCGCAGGTGATACGTGACAATGTACCCAACCAGTGCTGCAAGCAGAAGCACAGCCAAGACTGCAAGAGATGCTAAGAGGTAGGTCTTGCTGAATTCCCACTGTCCAGGAGTCTCAACATTTTGCTCAGCATCTGACAGGAGAAAACACAATGTGAGAGACAATGTTTGTACTCTGCACGAGGGATAATCCCACAGTGTGAGGATTATTGTCTTCAGAGATGGGTTCCTCTGGCTCTGGTGTCTCAGCATCAGGGACCAAGAGGGATCCCATGAAGTTCTCATGGACAGGAGCCCGTGTGTGCCAGGGGAGCAGCACTGCCTCTGTCTTTTTCCTCAAGCTGCAGGCCAGGGCTGTGTGCTGGGCAGCTGCAATTCATCCATGGAGAGCACTGCAGGGATACAGCAGAAATGCTGCTCTTCTTCCAAGAGAGCACCCAAGCACTCACCGAAATATTCCTCAGGCTCAACAAGTTTGCTGGTGTCCCGTATTACTTGTCTTTCTTCATCTGTGCCTGGTACACTCTTGTTTTCTTCCACAGGGAGGGGCTCTGGCAAAGTCTCAGAATCTGTCTCTACACAAAAACATTGGACACTTTAACCACAAGCCACTGCCCCCTTCCACAAGCATGGTACCATGGCCTGGGCATTCTGGCAAGTGGCAGTGAGGAGCCCGCTGTCTCCAGAGACAAGAGGAATCCATAGCCGAGTTTTCTGTAATGAAACATGAAATGCAAACCCAAACCACCCAAGACTTAATCAACCAAATGACCCACAGAAAAGAATGCCTTCTGGCTCCTACTCATACTTGAGGTCCAGCTTCAACCCATCCCTGAGCCTGAGGTTTGGCAGGGGCAGCAAAGACTTCATGGGATGTAATTTCTGCCTCCATGCTGTGCTGGGTGTTAGGTGAAAACAAATTCAGCTGAGGCCTTTTCCCAACATCTGGCTGCCAATGTCTGCACACAGCAGCTCTGGCCAGTGATGCTACATCTGCAGCAGCAGCTGGAGATGCCCCTGGCAATCATGTGGAAGCACAGTTGCGAGCAGACGCTGTGCTGGACCGTCTCTATGGCTCACTCACTTCTGGCTATCCAAGATTCAGAACATCCTAGAGGAACCAAAAGCTCAGCATCCCAGGTTCGGGATTAACAGAATAGGATATACAAACCAGATGGCGCTTCACCTCAAAAGGGCAGTCAGGAGGTCCTCTGGAACATCAGGGAATCCTTCAGGGTGTTCTTCAGGAACCATGTCATCATTCTTCCCTAAGTTAGATTTTCAAAAGGATGTTACAGCTATGAAGTTGTATTTCTCATGAAGAACACAGGGAAAGGAGTGCTAATTCTTGTGAAGGCAGTAGAGACTGACTACTCACGCTTGAGGTACCAGCTCGGAATCAGCATGGTATCTGCCTCTAGCTCAGGGGCTGAAAGAGCACTCCCTGTGTCCAAAACTACAACCAAGCACACACAAGGAGTTCCCATCACATTTAATCCTCTCATGGTCACACATCATGGCCTGGATGTGGAAGGTACTGACAGGGCACACACAGGTGGTTCTGTATTCTCACAGCTGCAGAGGGGTCTGGCTGCCCTTGGGACACTGAGCTGGCAGCTCTCACATGAAGTGAAACGCCATGGCATGCCCACACGACGACCCCCTCCAGCCCTGGAGCCAGGCCTGGAGGCTGGATAACCAGTGCTGAGTGATGATAACCAGAACGGATGTGATGGATAAGCAGTGCTGAGGTTCTGGCCTTGAACTGCCCCCTTCCTGCCTCCTTGCTCTTTTAGGAATCTCTGCCCATGCTGCACCCTAAAGCAGCTGCAGCCCCTCACTCCTCCCCGGTGTCTCTGCCTCACTGCCCCACCGCGGTGGTGGCTCCTGGCTCAGCAGGCCCTAGTCCTGGCCCCGCTGCTGCCAGCCAGGGCTATGTGCTGGCCCTGCCTGCCTACCTGCTCCCTGCCCAGCTCTTGGAGCCTCTGGCCATTCTGGGCTTGCAGGGCCAGGAGAAAGAGGAGCAGGAGGTAGTGGCCCAGGACCATGATCCCCCTGCCGCAACATTCTGCTGCTGTTGCTGCTGCTGCTGCTGCTGCTGCTGCTGCTGCTGCTGCTGCTGCTGCTGCAGTGTTGCCCAGAGTGAGCACTGAACAACAGAGGGAGCTTTGGAACCTCAGATCTAACAGAGCTCTGTGACCTCATGACATAGTGGTGTCTCTGAACTCCAGAATGTATGCCCACATTGCCTGGGAATTCCTGGACCTCCCTCTATTGAATTTCTTTTTTTCTGCACAGGAGTGGAAGGAGCAAAACAGAGAAGGGTCGATGTATTCTGGGAGAGGCAGCACTGTGTATGGGAATGCAGAGGCACTCCTGTCTTCTTCCTCAGAAATCCCTTGAAAGAAGCCCTCTATGAAGGCTGCTGTAAAAACCCAGATGCAAGTGTCTTTCTTTGGTAGTCTTTTTGTCTGACAGCCTTCTGGCAAGAACCCTGCTTTCCCATTTCTTCTGCTACAGTTTCATCACCTTTGATGGCAAGCACTGCTTCCATGCTCCACTCTCACTCAAACGTGGGTGTGCAGTGCTCACGCTTCTCCCAAGTGAGCCTGGTTGATCCCCCTTTCCACTTCTAATCCTCGTCAAGCTCACTAAAGGGCCCTGCTAACTCCTGAGCCAAGATCCCTTTTCCCTTTGAGGCACATGTAGCCCTTGTGCCACCATCAGGCCTGGTGTCCTGTAGGGTAACCCATGGTCAAGCCCCACACTCCTGCTGGGAACACCAGAGTGCCAGGGTTCACCTCTAGAACCTGCCTGTGTCTGGCTCACTGCAAGTGCACAAATAAATACCCCATGAGCCCCAGATCCATCAAGCCCTCATCCAGAGGCCCTGGGCTCCCTCCTGCTTTTCCTCAGACACCATGAGGTACTGCCACAGGACACACACAAATAAATGTGTTGGCTGCTGCAGATTACCGATTAACATGGGCCTTTTTTAGCTGAACAGCTCTTCTGGGAAGCAAATATTCATGACTTCTGTGTGCCAGGAACGCTACATTCAGAATCTCTTGGAAAATAGCAAGTGCCTTTGGTATCATTTCCCCAGAAGCATCTCAGTTAAGCCCCAGGTGTTTGGGAACTGCAAGCACAGAGGCACTGCCGATTTCCACCCTGGGTGTCTCTCAAGGCTCATAAGCAGTCTCCAGCTGACTGGAGAAACTCAGCCAATGCCGTGATCAAGCACAGATCACTGCTCACCTTGAAGGCTGCAGCACATAATGAGCAGAGGGCCCTACCAGGCTGGAGGGTGTCTTGGTGACATCCCCTGGCAGAAGCCAGGCAGGCTGCCCAGCTGCCTCGGCCTTGGGTCTGAACGCCATCTCAAGCCTGATATAGATGGATACTGAGTTGATTGGCTCTTCCAATTAAAAAATAATTACTGTGTGAATATTAAGAAAAGCTTTAGTGATGTACTGTTATGTTTTGTAGTTTAGATGTCCTTCTGTTCTCCCCGTGTAGGTCCCTTTCCCCTGGTGAGAGTCAAACGGCGGGGTTGTCTAGGACAGGTCTCCATGTCCAAGAGGTTATGGGTGTCCTTGCCTGGGGCATTTGGAAATGGAAAAACCTTGTTGTAGGGGCTGCAACATGGCAGCTTCCTGATCTCCTATGAGTTACAAGCAAGTAGTCTCCGCCGATAAAATAGAGCAAAAATAGCTGACTGACAGACTTTGGGTGAGGGGCCAGGGCTGGCTGTGCAACCCCCAGGGTATAAAGATTGAGCATTCATCTTGAAGATGAAACTCTTGACGCCAGGTTGTATCCATGGGGGTACTTCCCAGGCTGGAAACTTTTTCCTTATATAGTAAGTACCTTTTGTATTTTTGTTCAGGGTTTAATAAACCCTTTTGAATTTTCAAAGTGAGCAGTTGTTTTCTGAGGCCCCCATTCCTGCCCGAGGGAGGCAACCGGCGAACACCGCCTTCTTGTTCCTTAACCGGCCATACACCCAGCGTCTCCTTTAGCGCTTTCGGCGGGCATTGTGCTGCCCGGGCGATTTCGTCCCCAGCTCCTGGGGCAGTGTCCCCAGAGCAGCTGTGGTGCTATGAAGCCGCCTGCCGCGTGTGGCACGGCGAGGAGGCAGCGCTGCCCGCAGGTCATGGGCCTCTTGCCCCCCCCCGCCGCCATTTCGCACATTAGCCGTGGAGGCGGGCAGGGGCTGTGGTTGCATGGCCCGCTTCCCGAACCGCAGCCCAGTTGCTCCGCTGGCTCGGGCCTGCCCTGCCCCGGCGGGGCCGAGCGCCTGTCGGGCCGTCTGGCGCCTGTCCGTGCACGCTGCAGGAGAGCTCCCCCGCCTGTGTCCTGGCTGCGAGAACGGCTGCGGGCAGTTCCCTGGGAGTCTGAGCCGAGGTGGCACAGGAGCGGAGCCGAGAAATAGAGACAGGACAGACAGGGAATGGAAAGAACGGAGAAACAACGAGAGGAGCAAAAGGGCGGGTAGAACGGGGCAGAGCTGCGGAAGGGCAGCAGGGAAAGAGGAAGAGCTGCAGAATGAGGAGGAGGGAGCAGGAGAGAGCGGGGGTGGGGCTGGGTCAGGATGGACGCTTTTGAGGCTTTGGAGGAAAGCAAGATACAGAGGGAGTAGAGGAAACAGGGATAATGAGGGAGGAGCCAAGGACTGGCAACTGGACAGAGCAACACACAGGAGAAACCCAGGGGTGGTTTTCTCTGCAGCCCGTGAACCCAGAGGTGTTTTCCTGCTGCAGTGGCATGTCAGCTCCCTCAAAGCAGACGCAGGCACGACAAATGGCACTGCAGGGCATGCAGCATGCCTGTGCCACAGCTCTGAGTTCACATGTGCATCTGCAGGACTCAAAAGTGTGCATGTCCATATGACAAGAGTTTGTGAGCTTGGTTCAGGGTTGACACAGCTGTCCTCTGAAAGTGCCTTGGGTTGTCCTCTCCAGGAGGTGGGTATCTCAGAGGCTACTGAGGGCCCATGAGAGACAACCAGAGGTGGGAGCTGGCGCTGCTGTGGAGAGGAGAGGGATAAGTGTGAGAGCTCTGTGGTTCCTCTTCACCACTTCAAAGAGAATTGCATTGTCTTGAGGCAGTCTTCACTGCCTGAGGCAGAGTAGAAGAAACCCTCCAAAACCCCACAGGGTGCAGAGATGCCTCAAGCATCTCTGGGTGCTACTGCTGTCCTCCCCCACACTGCAGGCAACAGTCAGCCTGTGAGAGCTCTGCTGCATTTCTACTTGTGATAATGGCCATTGCTGGGAAAGCAGCCTGAGCACAACACAAACAGGTCCCTGTACTGCAGTGCAAGTTTCTCAGAGCTCCGTCGCAGCCCCAGCCCTGCTGTAATCTCCCTGCATTCTACCCCAACAGAACAGCCACAACAGGCAGAATTTTACTGCTTTTGGAAACAGAATTCTTTATCAAAATCCAGAAACAGTCATGATCTGCTAATACAGCGATATCACTACTATTCTCACTAAAAAGTATCACTATCAGTAAAATAAGCATGTCCACTAAGTATCACTATCACAACTCACTCATCACTAAAAAATCACCGTGCTTTAATATCAAGTATCACAATCACTATCACTTAAAAGAATCACTATCACTACCTATCACTATCTCTATCACTATCACTATAGCAATCCCTATTACTACAACTATCACTATCACTCTCACTACCACTGAAACAATCCCTATTACTATAAATATCTATAACTATCACTACCACTATCACTATCTATTACTATCACTATTAATCATTTTCATCTTCGAACACGAAGTATTCCTCCAGGTAGTGATTGCAGAGGCACCAGGAGGCTGTGGGCTGAGGGGACTCCAGGGAAATCCAGTAATCACTTGAAGTAGCCCCCTCAGCCAGAGCACAGTAGGGACAGGTGGTCAGAGGTGCCGGCTCTGCTCGCATGTTTCTGTATAGCTGGGCAAGCTCTGCTGCAAAGATCTCAGGAAGCGGGCGGCAGCTGTCCCTGAACCTGTTGGCTTGGGGTGTCTTGCCGCTTCCTGGTCCTTCTCCTGATTCTGTTTCATCTCTAAGCAGACCACGGCTTTCCCCGGAGGAGTCCCAGTCCTGTCCTAATGCCTCTTCGTCTTCCTGGGTCTTCCTGTAGAAACAGATTTCCAAGAAGACTCCTCATAGATAGGAATTTGGAGCACAGTTAAACTGCACTGCAGCAATTTCCACAGAGCTGCCTGAGCACTCCAGCACGGTGCAAGCGCTTCACTGCCAATGGCAGCAATGAATAACTCACATGTCTCTCTTCCGCAGGTGATACGTGACAATGTACCCAACCAGTGCTGCAAGCAGAAGCACAGCCAAGACTGCAAGAGATGCTAAGAGGTAGGTCTTGCTGAATTCCCACTGTCCAGGAGTCTCAACATTTTGCTCAGCATCTGACAGGAGAAAACACAATGTGAGAGACAATGTTTGTACTCTGCACGAGGGATAATCCCACAGTGTGAGGATTATTGTCTTCAGAGATGGGTTCCTCTGGCTCTGGTGTCTCAGCATCAGGGACCAAGAGGGATCCCATGAAGTTCTCATGGACAGGAGCCCGTGTGTGCCAGGGGAGCAGCACTGCCTCTGGTAGGTGACGAGGTGGAGCGCAGCCGAAGGCCTTCCCACACCTCCACACACCGAGGGCCA
>JALJVW010003365.1:0-47896 GCA_024865655.1 Emberiza elegans
TACAAAAAATACTATTTTGGCCAGAGTAATGTGACGGGTGATGCAAGATTTGCAGTTCTAACAGGTTAACAAGTGTTATTTTCTCTCTGTCACTTTCACCAATCTCATCAGAAGAAGACCTTATCATAGTTTTATTTGTTGTTTTTTTTTTTTTTTTTAATAAATTTTTTAAGTGAATTTCAATGTCATTTTCCTCACTTAAATTCCAGGTATATGATACAGATAATAGCTGGACTTTAGACTCATTTAACTCTAACAGTAATACCAAATCCTTTAGCTGATGGAGAACAGCAGTACCTTAATCCCATTTTATCCTGCAGGTTGAGTTTTGCAGGTCCAGACTTTAAAACATCGGGAGGAATAGCACGTGCTTGGTTGGCATCCTCAATCTTTTGGGATTTCTGGGATGTGCTCAGGCACATTCATTCCTCTTCTCTCAAGACTATCAAAAGTTCCTCCTTCCTCAAGATCATCCAGCAACATTATTTTCTTGGCAGCAGGACCAAAACTTCTACAAACAGGCCTACCCAGAGCCTAGCCTAGTCTAAATGAAGTATGTAAAGAAAGATGGAAATGAGGTTTTAGATAATTCACATCCAAATTTAGGAAAACAGGATATCTTTCTAGAAATACAACTCTTTTCAATTCTCAAGGCTCGCAAAGCTTCATTTTAAAAATTTTGCTGATATTTCTTTATCTACTTTTCCTGGGTTTTGTACCTATTTTAAATTAGTTCTGGTTTACAATTGCACAACATTCAAAAGAAAACAAAAGTAAATACTCATCACATTTGTTGTAGCTCATTAACCTACTATTGAGCTGAGTTTTGATATTTTCCTAATCGTTTGCGGGTATACAGAGCGTTTTTATTCATTCCAGATATAGTTTCAAAACTACCTGACACTGTTTTATGTGAAAGCTAGTGGAGAATCTATATTGCTTGCAGTGAACAACCCAGCAGCAATCAGAGAATGTCCACATTATAAGGAGTGCCCGTGGAGATACTATGAAGTACAGCTGTTTCACAGAAAAAAGAATTTAACTGGTTTTGGTTGTTTGTTTTGTGTTTGGTTGGTTTGGGTTTTTGTTTTTTTTCTTTGGTTTGGCTTTTTGTTTTGTTTGGGGTTTTTGATTTGGTTTGGTTTTTTTTTTTTTTTTCCTTTTCCTTTTGTTCTCTTTTTGTTTGTTTGAGTTTTTGGGGGGATTTTTTGGTTTTATTTCTTTATTTCTTTATTTTAACTAGGCGGTTTCACAAAGTTTTTCCAAAAGACAAGTCTTTCTACATCTACTTTTAAGGTCATTAATATCTGTCTTCTACCCCCAAAAGACCTTTTGAAAGGTTAGACACATTTTAGTTGTACTTTCTGGGCTTAAGCACTGCTGTTCTCTTGCAGAGTTCTCGTTTTCTTTCAGGTCACACAAAAATTTTGTTAGAATTTGTAAAAACTCCATACAAAGCATTCCACCCCAACCACCCCTATGATATAAAGGTGGCTACAGGACTTGAAGTCAGATGTACACCTATTGGAGCCCTTGGAAGAACCATCGCACATATCAACCTCTTCAGAGACATCCAGAAGGTTCAGAACCTGAATTTCCACAGGTTTTCTATTTTTCCTACTAATAAGTAAGCTTCTCAGATTACCTGGGTTCAGGTTGTAAACTGGAGAGTGATAAAAAAAAAAAATCAACAAAATGCTAAAGGAAAGAATAGGGTTACTTTTTCTCAAAGATTTCTTGAAGCAATTATCTTATACCAATGGTTTGAAGAGTTGATGTGGTTTAGAAAATTTTCAAAGTTTATGTGGGTGAAGGAAGAAAAAAACTTCTTCTAATTTTCTTCTAATACATTTCTGTAGAGATGTGGTTTAGACAGAGCATGCAGTTGATGACAGACAAAGAAGCACAAATTTGGACAGAAATACTGGGGGTTAGGTTTCACCTCATTGGCAGGGTGTCCAACTGTATGGAGGCCAGACAAGCAAGGATAAGGAGAAAAAAATTGTCCCTCTTATTTCAGAACTGTGCTTTATCCATCCCAAAGTGGAGTGAATCAATGGCTGCACTTGGCCTTCTCTGGTTGGAATTCCCAGATATCTCATCCCTGCCATTGTGTCAGGCAGACTGTGTCGGCAAAAGGGATAAGGGACACGAGCCTTCCCAGAAGCAGCAAACTGTGCATTATCCTACCTAAGGAAGTTCTGGATCAGTACATATTTGAACGTTTTGCTCAGTTTTGCTAGAATAGGGTTTTTCTTTGATGTTCCTTGTCATGGGATTGGAGACTTTTCCCAGGGATAAGTTGCTGTCTGTTACCACAGCTGAATTTGTCTAGATGCTTGAAAGCAGTTGAATGGTACCAAGGCATGAATTATTGAATTCCTCAAAAGTGGCAGAATGGAACATTCATAACATCAACTGTTACCTTGCTGAGAGACTTCACAAGAATTTGATCTTTCCTGTCTCAGCTTGAAGTGGTGGATCTGAGGAGGACGGAGAGCAGCATGTGGCTGCCACATCAAAACCCAGGAAGCTGCAAAGGTGCTGCAGATCTTGTAACCGACCACTAGCGAAGGAAAAGGCAGTTGTCCAAAAGTGCTTGCATTCGAATATTAGAGTGAATAAAATCGCAGGAGTGTGGTAAGGTACTGTTTTCTATCAGTTTGCAAGCTGTGCACACAATCCCAGTGTGGCTCGGCTTGGTTGTTCGCCTTTCGGAAGGTGCCGCTCTCTCCGGCTCCCGGAGGCGAAGAAGCGGCTTCTTCGCGCAAAGAGCATTGTGCCGGTCGCAGAGCACTGTGCCGGTCGCGGTGTGCTCGAAGCGCGGCTTCTGCCGAAAGAAGCCAAGGACCGGCGCTTTTCGGGCGAGTGCCGTACCTTCGTCTTTAGCGTCTCTTGTCGCCTACACCTCCAAAAAGCTTTTCCACTATGTCTCGCAAGGAGAAACTGTGCCAGTACAGAAATCATCTCCTATCGTGTTCTAGAGGTGCACAGAGCTCTGCAGAGCGTTTTGCAAGAAGCAAAAGAAAGTAGTCCAAAACGACTTGCATTCGAATGTTAGCGTGAATAAAAATCGCAGGAGAGTGGTAAGGTACTGTTTTCTATCAGTTTGCAAGCTGTGCACACAATCCCAGTGTGGCTCGGCTTGGTTGTTCGCCTTTCGGAAGGTGCCGCTCTCTCCGGCTCCCGGAGGCGAAGAAGCGGCTTCTTCGCGCAAAGAGCATTGTGCCGGTCGCGGTGTGCTCCGAAGCGCGGCTTCTGCCGAAAGAAGCTGGGGACCGGCGCTTAGCTCGGGCGAGCGCCGTACCTTCGTCTTTAGCGTCTCTTGTCGCCCACACCTAAGCAAAAAGCTTTTCCACTATGTCTCGCAAGGAGAAACTGTGCCAGTACAGAAATCATCTCCTATCGTGTTCTAGAGGTGCACAGAGCTCTGCAGAGCGTTTTGCAAGAAGCAAAAGAAAGTAGTCCAAAACGACTTGCATTCGAATGTTAGCGTGAATAAAATCGCAGGAGAGTGGTAAGGTACTGTTTTCTATCAGTTTGCAAGCTGTGCACACAATCCCAGTGTGGCTCGGCTTGGTTGTTCGCCTTTCGGAAGGTGCCGCTCTCTCCGGCTCCCGGAGGCGAAGAAGCGGCTTCTTCGCGCAAAGAGCATTGTGCCGGTCACTGGTGGCTCGAAGCGCGGCTTCTGCCGAAGAAGCCAGGACCGGCGCTTAGCTCGGGATTTTGGCCGTACCTTCGTCTTTAGCGTCTCTTGTCGCCTACACCTAAGCAAAAAGCTTTTCCACTATGTCTCGCAAGGAGAAACTGTGCCAGTACAGAAATCATCTCCTATCGTGTTCTAGAGGTGCACAGAGCTCTGCAGAGCGTTTTGCAAGAAGCAAAAGAAAGTAGTCCAAAACGACTTGCATTCGAATGTTAGCGTGAATAAAATCGCAGGAGAGTGGTAAGGTACTGTTTTCTATCAGTTTGCAAGCTGTGCACACAATCCCAGTGTGGCTCGGCTTGGTTGTTCGCCTTTCGGAAGGTGCCGCTCTCTCCGGCTCCCGGAGGCGAAGAAGCGGCTTCTTCGCGCAAAGAGCATTGTGCCGGTCGCGGTGTGCTCTGAAGCGCGGCTTCTGCCGAAAGAAGCCAAGGACCGGCGCTTAGCTCGGGGCGAGTGCCGTACCTTCGTCTTTAGCGTCTCTTGTCGCCTACACCTAAGCAAATTTTATTTTTCCACTATGTCTCGCAAGGAGAAACTGTGCCAGTACAGAAATCATCTCCTATCGTGTTCTAGAGGTGCACGGAGCACTGCAGAGCGTTTTGCAAGAAGCAAAAGAAAGTAGTCCAAAACGACTTGCATTCGAATGTTAGCGTGAATAAAATCGCAGGAGAGTGGTAAGGTACTGTTTTCTATCAGTTTGCAAGCTGTGCACACAATCCCAGTGTGGCTCGGCTTGGTTGTTCGCCTTTCGGAAGGTGCCGCTCTCTCCGGCTCCCGGAGGCGAAGAAGCGGCTTCATCGCGCAAAGAGCATTGTGCCGGTCGCGGTGTGCTCCGAAGCGCGGCTTCTGCCGAAAGAAGCCAAGGACCGGCGCTTAGCTCGGGCGAGTGCCGTACCTTCGTCTTTAGCGTCTCTTGTCGCCTACACCTAAGCAAAAAGCTTTTCCACTATGTCTCGCAAGGAGAAACTGTGCCAGTACAGAAATCATCTCCTATCGTGTTCTAGAGGTGCACAGAGCTCTGCAGAGCGTTTTGCAAGAAGCAAAAGAAAGTAGTCCAAAACGACTTGCATTCGAATGTTAGCGTGAATAAAATCGCAGGAGAGTGGTAAGGTACTGTTTTCTATCAGTTTGCAAGCTGTGCACACAATCCCAGTGTGGCTCGGCTTGGTTGTTCGCCTTTCGGAAGGTGCCGCTCTCCGGCTCCCGGCGAAGAAGCGCGGCATTGTGCAAAGAGCATTGTGCCGGTCGCGGTGTGCTCCGAGCGCGGCTTCTGCCGAAAAAAGCTGGGGACCGGCGCTTAGCTCGGGCGAGCGCCGTACCTTCGTCTTTAGCGTCTCTTGTCGCCTACACCTAAGCAAAAAGCTTTTCCACTATGTCTCGCAAGGAGAAACTGTGCCAGTACAGAAATCATCTCCTATCGTGTTCTAGAGGTGCACGGAGCTCTGCAGAGCGTTTTGCAAGAAGCAAAAGAAAGTAGTCCAAAACGACTTGCATTCGAATGTTAGCGTGAATAAAATCGCAGGAGAGTGGTAAGGTACTGTTTTCTATCAGTTTGCAAGCTGTGCACACAATCCCAGTGTGGCTCGGCTTGGTTGTTCGCCTTTCGGAAGGTGCCGCTCTCTCCGGCTCCCGGAGGCGAAGAAGCGGCTTCTTCGCGCAGAGCATTGTGCCGGTCGCAGAGCACTGTGCGGTGTGCTCGAAGCGCGGCTTCTGCCGAAGAAGCCAGGGACCGGCGCTTAGCTCGGGCGAGTGCCCGCACCTTCGTCTTTAGCGTCTCTTGTCGCCTACACCTAAGCAAAAAGCTTTTCCACTATGTCTCGCAAGGAGAAACTGTGCCAGTACAGAAATCATCTCCTATCGTGTTCTAGAGGTGCACGGAGCTCTGCAGAGCGTTTTGCAAGAAGCAAAAGAAAGTAGTCCAAAACGACTTGCATTCGAATGTTAGCGTGAATAAAATCGCAGGAGAGTGGTAAGGTACTGTTTTCTATCAGTTTGCAAGCTGTGCACACAATCCCAGTGTGGCTCGGCTGGGTTGTTCGCCTTTCGGAAGGTGCCGCTCTCTCCGGCTCCCGGAGGCGAAGAAGCGGCTTCTTCGCGCAAAGAGCAAAGAGCACTGTGCGGTCGCGGTGTGCTCCGAAGCGCGGCTTCTGCCGAAAGAAGCCAAGGACCGGCGCTTAGCTCGGGCGAGCGCCGTACCTTCGTCTTTAGCGTCTCTTGTCGCCTACACCTAAGCAAAAAGCTTTTCCACTATGTCTCGCAAGGAGAAACTGTGCCAGTACAGAAATCATCTCCTATCGTGTTCTAGAGGTGCACGGAGCTCTGCAGAGCGTTTTGCAAGAAGCAAAAGAAAGTAGTCCAAAACGACTTGCATTCGAATGTTAGCGTGAATAAAATCGCAGGAGAGTGGTAAGGTACTGTTTTCTATCAGTTTGCAAGCTGTGCACACAATCCCAGTGTGGCTCGGCTTGGTTGTTCGCCTTTCGGAAGGTGCCGCTCTCTCCGGCTCCCGGAGGCGAAGAAGCGGCTTCTTCGCGCAAAGAGCATTGTGCCGGTCGCAGAGCACTGTGCCGGTCGCGGTGTGCTCCAAACCGCGGCTTCTGCCGAAAGAAGCCAAGGACCGGCGCTTAGCTCGGGCGAGCTCCGTACCTTCGTCTTTAGCGTCTCTTGTCGCCTACACCTAAGCAAAAAGCTTTTCCACTATGTCTCGCAAGGAGAAACTGTGCCAGTACAGAAATCATCTCCTATCGTGTTCTAGAGGTGCACGGAGCTCTGCAGAGCGTTTTGCAAGAAGCAAAAGAAAGTAGTCCAAAACGACTTGCATTCGAATGTTAGCGTGAATAAAATCGCAGGAGAGTGGTAAGGTACTGTTTTCTATCAGTTTGCAAGCTGTGCACACAATCCCAGTGTGGCTCGGCTTGGTTGTTCGCCTTTCGGAAGGTGCCGCTCTCTCCGGCTCCCGGAGGCGAAGAAGCGGCTTCTTCGCGCAAAGAGCATTGTGCGGTCCAGAGGTCGCGGTGTGCTCGAAGCGCGGCTTCTGCCGAAAGAAGCCAAGGACCGGCGCTTAGCTCGGGCGAGTGCCGTACCTTCGTCTTTAGCGTCTCTTGTCGCCTACACCTAAGCAAAAAGCTTTTCCACTATGTCTCGCAAGGAGAAACTGTGCCAGTACAGAAATCATCTCCTATCGTGTTCTAGAGGTGCACGGAGCACTGCAGAGCGTTTTGCAAGAAGCAAAAGAAAGTAGTCCAAAACGACTTGCATTTCGAATGTTAGCGTGAATAAAATCGCAGGAGAGTGGTAAGGTACTGTTTTCTATCAGTTTGCAAGCTGTGCACACAATCCCAGTGTGGCTCGGCTTGGTTGTTCGTTTCGGAAGGTGCCGCTCTCTCCGGCTCCCGGAGGCGAAGAAGAGCTTCTTCGCGCAAAGAGCATTGTGCCGGTCGCGGTGTGCTCGAAGCGCGGCTTCTGCCGAAAGAATTAAAGGACCGGCGCTTAGCTCGGGCGAGAGTTTTGCTGCCGTCTTTAGGCGTCTCTTGTCGCCTACACCTAAGCAAAAGCTTTTCCACTATGTCTCGCAAGGAGAAACTGTGCCAGTACAGAAATCATCTCCTATCGTGTTCTAGAGGTGCACGGAGCTCTGCAGAGCGTTTTGCAAGAAGCAAAAAAGAAAGTAGTCCAAAACGACTTGCATTCGAATGTTAGCGTGAATAAAATCGCAGGAGAGTGGTAAGGTACTGTTTTCTATCAGTTTGCAAGCTGTGCACACAATCCCAGTGTGGCTCGGCTTGGTTGTTCGCCTTTCGGAAGGTGCCGCTCTCTCCGGCTCCCGGAGGCGAAGAAGCGGCTTCGCGCAAAAGAGCATTTTCGCAGAGCACTGTGCGGCGGTGTGCTCGAAGCGCGGCTTCTTCGAAAAGAAAAGGACCGGACTTGGCGCTTAGTTTCGGGGCGCCGTACCTTCGTCTTTAGCGTCTCTTGTCGCCTACACCTAAGCAAAAAGCTTTTCCACTATGTCTCGCAAGGAGAAACTGTGCCAGTACAGAAATCATCTCCTATCGTGTTCTAGAGGTGCACGGAGCACGCAGAGCGTTTTGCAAGAAGCAAAAAAAGTAGTCCAAAACGACTTGCATTCGAATGTTAGCGTGAATAAAATCGCAGGAGAGTGGTAAGGTACTGTTTTCTATCAGTTTGCAAGCTGTGCACACAATCCCAGTGTGGTTCGGCTTGGTTGTTCGCCTTTCGGAAGGTGCCGCTCTCTCCGGTTCCCGGAGGCGAAGAAGCGGCTTCTTCGCGCAAAGAGCATTGTGCCGGTCGCAGAGCACTGTGCGGTGTCGGTGTGCTCGAAGCGCGGCTTCTGCCGAAAGAAGCCAAGGACCGGCGCTTAGCTCGGGCGAGTGCCGTGTACCTTCGTCTTTAGCGTCTCTTGTCGCCTACACCTAAGCAAAAAGTTTTTTCCACTATGTCTCGCAAGGAGAAACTGTGCCAGTACAGAAATCATCTCCTATCGTGTTCTAGAGGTGCACGGAGCTCTGCAGAGCGTTTTGCAAGAAGCAAAAAGAAAGTAGTCCAAAACGACTTGCATTCGAATGTTAGCGTGAATAAAATCGCAGGAGAGTGGTAAGGTACTGTTTTCTATCAGTTTGCAAGCTGTGCACACAATCCCAGTGTGGTTCGGCTTGGTTGTTCGCCTTTCGGAAGGTGCCGCTCTCTCCGGCTCCCGGAGGCGAAGAAGCGGCTTCTTCGCGCAAAGAGCATTGTGCCGGTCGCAGAGCACTGTGCCGGTCGCGGGGTTAACTCGAACCGCGGCTTCTGCCGAAAGAAGCCAAGGACCGGCGCTTAGCTCGGCGGGCGAGTGCCGTACCTTCGTCTTTAGCGTCTCTTGTCGCCTACACCTAGCAAAAAGCTTTTCCACTATGTCTCGCAAGGAGGAGAAACTGTGCCAGTACAGAAATCATCTCCTATCGTGTTCTAGAGGTGCACGGAGCTCTGCAGAGCGTTTTGCAAGAAGCAAAAGAAAGTAGTCCAAAACGACTTGCATTCGAATGTTAGCGTGAATAAAATCGCAGGAGAGTGGTAAGGTACTGTTTTCTATCAGTTTGCAAGCTGTGCACACAATCCCAGTGTGGTTCGGCTTGGTTGTTCGCCTTTCGGAAGGTGCCGCTCTCTCCGGTTCCCGGAGGCGAAGAAGCGGCTTCTTCGCGCAAAGAGCATTGTGCCGGTCGCAGAGCACTGTGTGGTCGCGGTGTGCTCGAACCGCGGCTTCTGCCGAAAGAAGCCAGGACCGGTTATTTTAGCTCGGGCGAGTGCCGTACCGTCGTCTTTAGCGTCTCTTGTCGCCTACACCTAAGCAAAAGCTTTTCCACTATGTCTCGCAAGGAGAAACTGTGCCAGTACAGAAATCATCTCCTATCGTGTTCTAGAGGTGCACGGAGCACTGCAGAGTTTTTTGCAAGCAAAGCAAAAAAAACTTGCATTCAGTAGTTGATGAAAGGAGGTGACTGTTTTCTATCAGTTTGCAATGTTGTGTGAATAAAATATTTTTCCATGGTTGTTCGCCTTTTTTCTAGTTCCCGGTTTGCAAGGGCTTCTTCACAAAGAACATTGTGCCGGTCGCATGAGCAGCTCATTATATTTCGGTGTGCTCGAAGACTTCTTGAAGGAAGCCAAGGACCGGCCTAAGGGGAAGAAATCAAATTTGATTCTCTAAAGCGTCTTGTCAGGGGACACGTTAAAAAAAGCTTTTCAAAAAAGTCTCAGTAGCAATAACAAACTACAGTACTCATCTCATCTCCATAGTGATTTGAGAGCAGGCAGGAGGAATTGGTAATTTTATGCCCAGCTACCTAGAAGGCTGTCATGGTCTAAAATACTCAGCAGATCTCTGGAAAGTACTCAGCTCTTAGTCACTCCTCATCACAAAACATCTGTTATTCATGTCTCTGCCTCATGATTTAGAAGCCAAATGGCTAGTAGGAGATTTAAGTACAGCCACTTGGATCTGGCTGACTAAATTTGAAAATACTTCTGAAATTATACGTGTTTCTTCTGAGACCATCCTTGTTAGAACTCAGTGGCCTATAGACAGTCATCTGTTCTTCAGAAAATCTGAGTGATGTATAAAGAGTTTTGCAGAAGGTGGAAAACCCTTTTTTCCCGTAAGGTTTTAATCGAAAAAGTAGTAGAATTCTTGTTCCTAAAAAACCAAATTTTGAGTATTTGAAAATGCACAATGTAAAGGATGGCCAGCATGTGGATGCTCCAGCAGGCTCTGATTGCTCTCAACCACCCTCTTCTTACAACCTCCTTCCCAATATCTCCTTTCCCCCCATCTCTTTCTCCCTCCAGGGCTGCCCTGGCCACAGGAGCACACCTGATTGTTAACTTTATGCTTCTCTGCAAGTGGTCAAGAACTTTCTCTGGAGTTTGTAAGAAGGGAGGGAGGTGGCACTGGCAGCATAATCCCAACATCAGCCATGCTAAGCTCATCCCTGAATCATGGCCCTACACTTACCACCTCACTGCCCACTTTTTGAGTTCTTCCCTGCAGCCCCAGGAAATTCCTCTGGACTGCACAAAGCTCTGTTCAGCAGCACTCCCTTCAGAGGCATGCAGATGACTCTGCCAGCACCTTGGAGAAGAGGAGGAAGGAAACTCTTAGACCACTGCATCAACTAACTCTCAGGAAAAGAGTTAATTGGTGACTTGTTGCAGATAAATTAGCAGCCTATGAGAAGCTTCTCCTGGGAGCATCCAGCACTGTACTCCTGCTTAGGCAGCGTCCTTTGAACTTTTTGTAAAATGTAAGACTGACTAAGAGAGAGGTTTTCCAGAGGAATATTACACACGAAGGACAGTTGCAGGGTGGTCAGACTGTCCAGAGACTGCTGGTACACACATTCTGACAAGAGCATTGTATAAAATAACTTTTTAATAATTTCCAACTAACACTGTTCAGTAGGGTGGATGTGCACGTATGTTCTTCTCCAGCAAAACCTGCTCTGCACAAGTGACAAGTGACAAGGTTAAGGCAGGGGACATTGACAGGCTGGAGAGGGTGGGTCTGTGTGGGCATCAAGAATTTCAACAAGGCCAAGTACAAGTTTCTACACCTTGTAGAAGGTCAGGGCAATCCTAGACATGTCCACAGGTTGGGTGGAGAAGTGATTGGGAGCACTGAGGAGAAGGACTTGGGGTGTTGGTTGATGAAAAACTCAACGTGAACCAGCAGTGAGCGCTCACAGCCCAAAATGCCAAACAAATCTTGGGCTGCATCCAAGCCCCATACAATTAAGCAGGTCAAAGGAGGAGATTCTACTCCTCTGCTCTGCTGGGAGAAGCTACATGCTGTGCTGTATCCAGGGCTGGGGTCCCAAAATTTGAAGGGCATGAAACTGCAGGAGCAAGTCCAAATCTGAAGGCATGAAGTCAATAAGGATCAACTTCCAGGGTGAAAGTTTGGACTATTCAGCCTGGAGAGGAGAAGGTTTTGTAGAGACCTCAAAGAAGGTCCCAGTATCTGAAGGGGCCTACAGGGAAGCTGGAGATGAATCCAGGAACTGTAGCAATAGGACAGGGAGCAATGGCTTCAGATGGAAAGAGGGGAAATTTAGGTTAGATATTAGGAAGAAATTCTTTGTTGTGCGTGTGGTGAGCTGCTGGAACAGGCTGTCCAGAGAAGCTGTGGCTGCCCCATCCCTGGAAGTGTTCAAGGCCAGTTTGCATGGGTGTCTAAGTAACCTAGTAGGAAGTGTCCTGCCCATTTCAGAGGTTTGGAACTAGATGATCTTTGAGGTCCCTTCCAACCCAAAGCATTCCATGATTTTATGATTCTGTTGTCTGACTGTAGATTTTTTTACTCCATGGTCTCTCATCAAGAGAGATGGAAAGCAAGACTATTTTCCTATGTGCAAAATATACTGTCCCTGCTATTTATCTCCACTCTGCAAGAGGAAATACCAGGCAATGAATTTTTTTTAGTGAGGAGAGATTTAAATCCATAGAAATGGAAAAGGGTGTGTGCCCAGTTATTTGGACCAAAAGGCAAGCTGCATGCTCAGGTGATGTAAATCACCATAGTTCTGTTCAGGTTAAACATTCACTGCTCAGATCCACCAATCTGATCCAGACAAGGGATAAGTTTCAGAACTGGTTATTATTTATTATTCATTTGAAGTAAATTACTGGTTATCAATTCATGTGTATCTAACAGAAGAAGACCGCATAATTTATTTTAATCTCATCGGCTTAATAAATCTTAATCTCTCTGTATATGGATTTCTTTGTTGCATGCTTTTTTTCTTTTCTGCTGAAGCTGTAAAGTAATAGGAACAAGGATGTTTTTATAGCCTGGATATGCATATACCTACACGTATTTGCCTTTGCATTTTTTTACGATTTTTTTAAATCAAAAACTCTGATGTGAAAAATAAAAATATATTAGAATATATTAAAAGAGGTTCTGTCTTCCAGATGCAAGCTCAGGCAAAAGGAACCTCTTCTGAGTACTGAGTTTATCCCAACCATGCATAACATCACTATTGTAGGACTTGGGAATACAGAGAAAATCAAATAGGTCCTCAAATGCTGTTCTTTTTGGCATTCATCCTGAAACTCAAAATACATTTTCCTCAAAACAATTGATCAAAATGGGAAAATATGAAATCAAAGGAATAGTCTCCTGAGATTACAATATGATTTAATAATGCTCTTATTGTATCAGTTGTCTGAGATGGCCTGATTTTATACCAGCACTTCTTAAGACTGCTTTAACTAAGCAAACACCAGAGAAGATTCATTTAGAGGATAGAAGAAAATTATTCATTAAAAACATACATAACTTTTTTTTTTTATGAACTCTCCTAAAGTCAACTGTGATTACGAGCATCTGACATCAATTAGGAATGCAACATCATGCTGCCAATCTGAAACTTTAGTATCTCTAAAAGTGCATTTAGAAACAGCTTGACAGCATCTCTCTGTGTCAAACAACTTGATATATCAGTATGCCTTCTGGTTAGGAGCCAAAACTCATAGGTTGGAAGATAATTCAATTTCATTGTCTAAGAACTGATGCTACTTAGTCATCTTCCCATGATTAGGTGAAAAGAAATCCCAGCAGAATACAGCAGCTACAGTGGGTAGTAATGAATAGAAATTTAAACTCAGTGAAGTGTTTAGCAGTTAAACTGCAGTACAACCGTGGAGGAGAAGAACTTTCTGGAGTAAAGGAACTAGTACATAAGGAGATAAAAACCTTTGGGTTGCTTCCATTTGTTTCAGGTTTTTGGGTTTTGGGGGGTTTTTTGCTATTGTTGGAGTTTATTTTGTTTGGGTTTATGTTTTATATTTTTTTTTTTTTTTTTTTTTTTGTCTGTCGTTGTTGTTTTGTTTTGTTTGACTCACTTTCACCTGTCGTTATTAAGGAAAGAGCAGGCTATCTTGTCTGGCTAACATTTATGAAGAAAATTGACAGAAGCAGGTGACTGCGTGAATAGTTGCTTGGTTGGCATCCTCAATCTCAGTGGATTTCTGGGATGTGCTCAGGCATCATTCCTTAGTTCACATCCTCTTCTCTCAAGACTATCAAGTTCCTCCTTCCTCAAGATCATCCAGCAACATTATTTTGTTTGGCAGCAGGACCAAAACTTTTACAAACAGGCCTACCCAGAGCCTAGCCTAGTCTAATAAAAGTATGTTAAAAGAAAGATGGAAATGAGGTTTTAGGAAAATTCACATCCAAATTTAGGAAAACGGGATATCTTTCTAGAAATACAACTCTTTTCAATTCTCAAGGCAGAAAAAGCTTCATTTTAAAATTTTGCTGATATTTCTTTATCTACTTTTTCCTGGGTTTTGTACCTATTTTAAATTAGTTTTCTGGTTTACAATTGCACAACATTGAAAAAGAAAACAAAAGTAAATACTCATCACATTTGTTGTAGCTCATTAACCTACTATTGAGCTGAGTTTTGATATTTTCCTAATCGATTTGGTATATACAGAGTTTTTTTATTCATTCCAAAATACTTTCAAACCTACCTAACACTGTTTTACTGAAAAAAGCTAGTGGAGATATCTATATTGCTTGCAGTGAACAACCCAGCAGCAATCAGAGAATGTCCACATTATAAGAGAGTGCCCATGGAGATACTAAAAGTACAGCTGTTTGGAACAGAAAAAGAATTTAACTGGGTTTTGTTTGTTTTGTTTTGTGTTTGGTTGGTTTTGGTTTTTTGTTTTTTTTTTTCTTTGGTTTTTTTTGTTTTGTTTGGGGTTTTTTTTTTTTTTTTTTTTTTTTTTTTTCCTTTTCCTTTGGTTCTCTTTTTTGTTTGTTTGAGTATTTTTACTTTTTTGGGTTTTATTTATTTAATTTTTTATTTTAACTAGGCAGTTTCCACAAAGTTTTTCCAAAAAGACAAGTCTTTCTACATCTACTTTTAAGGTCATTAATATCTGTCTTCTACCCCCAAAAGACCTTTTGAAAGGTTAGACACATTTTAGTTGTACTTTCTGGGCTTAAGCACTGCTGTTCTCTTGCAAAGTTCTCTGTTTTTTCTTTCAGGGTCACAAAAATTTTGTTAGAATTTGTAAAACTCCATACAAAGCATTCCACCCCAACCACCCCTATGATATAAGGTGGCTACAGGACTTGAAGTCAGATGTACACCTATTGGAGCCCTTGGAAGAACCATCCCACATATCAACCTCTTCATAGACATACAGAAGGTTCAGAACCTGAATTTCCACAGGTTTTCTATTTTTCCTACTAATAAGTAAGCTTCTCAGATTACCTGGGTTCAGGTTGTAAACTGGAGAGTGATACAAGAAAAAAAATCAACAAAATGCTAAAGGAAAGAATAGGGTTACTTTTTCTCAAAGATTTCTTTAAGCAATTATCTTATACCAATGGTTTGAAGAGTTGATGTGGTTTAGAAAATTTTCAAAGTTTATGTGGGTGAAGGAAAAAAAAAAACTTCTTCTTCAATTTTCTTCTAATACATTTCTATAGAGATGTGGTTTAGACAGAGCATGCAGTTGATGACAGACAAAAAAGCACAAATTTGGACAGAAATACTGGGGATTAGGTTTCACCTCATTGGAAGGGTGTCCAACTGTATGGAGGCCAGACAAGCAAGGATAAGGAGAAAAAATTGTCCCTCTTATTTTGGAACTGTATTTTATCCATCCCAAAGTGGAGTGAATCAATGGCTGCACTTGGCCTTCTCTGGTTGGAATGCCCGGATATCTCATCCCTGCCATTGTGTCAGGCAGACTGTGTCGGCAAAAGGGATAAGGGACACGAGCCTTCCCAGAAGTAGCAAAGTGTGCATTATCCTACCTAAGGAAGTTCTGGATCAGTACATATTTGAACGTTTTGCTCAGTTTTGCTAGAATAGGGTTTTTCTTTGATGTTCCTTGTCATGGGATTTGAGACTTTTCCCATGGGATAAGTTGCTGTCTGTTACCACAGCCGAATTTGTCTAGATTTTGAAAGCAGTTGAATGGTACCAAGGCATGAATTTTTGAATTCCTCAAAAGTGGAAGAATGGAACATTCATAACATCAACTGTTACATTGCTGAGAGACTTCACAAGATTTTGATCTTTCCTGTCTCAGGTTGAAGTGGTGGATCTGAGGAGGACGGAGAGCAGCATGTGGCTGCCACATCAAAACCCAGGAAGCTGCAAAGGTGCTGCTGATCTTGTAACCTACCACTAGCAGAAGCAAAAGGCAGTTGTCCAAAAAGTGCTTGCATTGGAATATTAGTGTGAATGGAATGGCAGGAGAGTGGTAAGGTACTGTTTTCTATCAGTTTGCAAGCAGTGCACACAATCCCAGTGTGGCTCGGCTTGGTTGTTCGCCTTTCGGAAGGTGCCGCTCTCTCCGGGCTCCCGGAGGTGAAGAAGCGGCTTCTGGCGGCGCAAAGAGCATTGTGCCGGTCGCAGAGCACTGTGCGGTCGCGGTGTGCTCGGAGCGCTGCTCCTGCCGAAAGAAGCCAAGGACCGGCGCTTAGCTCGGGCGAGCTCCGTATCTTCGTCTTTTAGCGTCTCTTGTTGCCTATATCTAAGCAGTGTCCCTGCATCTCTCCTGTAGGCGCCTTTTAGGAGACCAGTGGAAGGCCACCATTAGGTCATGCCTAATCTATCTGTTCTCCAGGCTGAACAATCCCCATTTTGCAGGTTGGCCTCGTAGTTGAATTCAGGACCCTTAGTTCTGCTTTCTTCCTCTTTTATGCACTTACAACTGCTCTTTCACCCAGGTTTTTAGTCATTCTAGGAATTGGGAATATTACAGCCATCACCATGGAAAACAAGTAACTTTTGAGTGCTCTTTACCCATCCCATTATGTTAATTAGCAATACTATAAACTCTGCTGAAAATTAGCAAAGTTCAAAACTGTCAGCTGGGAGTGATTTTTCTCTCATCTCATTTGTCATCATATCTCAGCTATTATCAATATTTGGATTGTTTCTGAATAAAACAATAAGTGGAAATAAATGGTTTTTTTCATCTGTTGTTGTAGAGGAAAGATTTTATTTTGAAGCTTCAATTCTCACAACTATAAAATGCATTTTAAAAATAAAGGGCAGATGAGATAAGTAAGTGAGTACAAATGTACCTCTGAAAGACAATATGATCCCAAAACCAGTTATAAAATAATTTTCACAACTACTGAAAGAGCTAACTTTAATATCTTAGATGTCTGAAAACATAAAAGGCTCATGATTAAGCATATATTGGCATTATGTTTGAGAAACTTGTCAAAACAACCCATTTTTAATTTCATGATTTTTAGCTTTCCATTGATAAAAAGCTTTTGAAACAATGTCCTAGGTGGGGTCCTGGTAGTCACTGAAACAAACAGTCACTTACAGGCATGAAATACCACTTGGTAATCTAGCACGTTCAAGATGGCAAATATTGAATAATTGACATTAATCGATATTGCTGTTGACCTCATCTGTCTTCTTGTTTCAATCTCTAAGAGGAACAAAACATTATCTAACTTCTGCCCACAGAATGGCAGGTATCACAGAAAGGAAAAATTCTTAATTAAAGGCAATTATGAAAATGTGGTCAGAAAGATGATGGTTTCCTCTGTATGGCCTCATCAAGAGCACACACTCACTGGAGAAACGTCACTTAGTCAGTGATGAAATGCAGAAGCTGCATTAATGCAGATGTCGCCTTGCTCTGCTCCTCAACTTCTTGAAGTCTTGGGAAGTCCATTTCCTTTCAGCATTGCTGCCTGACACTCAGGTAGGAACTGCAGAGGGGAAGTGCATGCTGGGCAGATCTTTCCGTCGGGCACAGATGTGGCTTCCATGCACATCTTTTAAAAGAACCGTAGAAACATTCATGTAAAACACACAAGTTTCAGCCGGCAGCATTTTCTAGATCTGTCCCTAACACACTAACCTTGTTCCAGTTTCCTAAGCAATGTCAACAAAAAGAACAGTAAATCCTTTTCATCATCATATTGTGCAGACACACTTTAGTTATACAAATAGTCTTTCTCAACTCTTTTACCTTTTTAGAATTTCTGTAGGTTCTTAATGTTTCTTTTCAGCATGTGTTTTCTTCATTCTTCATTATACACAGTTTAGTCTAATCAGCATTAGTGTTCTGTTTAACATTGTATTTCATTTTCCATACACTTAATTTTATTCACTGTACACATCTCTCTTAATCCATTTAATGACTAATAATCTTGATGTGGCTTCTGTGTCTTTGCAATGATTATGGTTATATGCATTGCAAGAAAATGTTTTTCTGTAAATATAATTGGTAGCCCTTGTTGTTTTTTCAGGAGGACTAAAAAAACTGGTTAGCAGGCACATCTTCTAGTTGGAGCCTGTTAGAACCTTTACCTATTTTTGTCTTGGGCATGGCCATGACTGTCTTGCAACATTTGTGAAGCTCTCTGCAAATTTTCCTATTTCTCATTCTTTTGAATCACAGAATCCATAACGTTGGAAAAGGCCACTAAGATCAAGCCCAACTATTAATTTAGTGACACCAAGTTCACTGCTAAACCATGTCCCCTATCAACACTCTTTCTGAACGCTTCCAGGGATAAGGATTCCACTGTTTCCCAGGAGGACGGTTCCAGCGCCAAGCAACCCTTTCAGAAAAGACATTTTTTTTCCCCCCAATATCTAATCTTAACATAATATTTATAGGATATTTGGTGTTGAATGAGTTTCATATCTCTTTCCTGTCCAGAAAGACAAATATCCTTCATAAAAAAAAGGTGAAAAAGCCATTCTGAAAACACTATTATTTATAGAAGCAAAAATTATTCTGTCTAACTGAGAGAGATACCCAGTACTCATTATAGCACAGGAAGTGAACAGAGAATATCCTGGTCTCATTGCTGCACATTTTTTTATCACACTGAGCTCTGGTCTTCTTCAACAGCTTGTGCTGATCAGTTGTGCAGGATTTTGTGCTTCTGTTAAAAGTATTCACCGTCCCAGATTTTCTGAATGTTAATTCAAGATAGCCTGCTCTTTTTCTAAAATAATGTGTGAGTGAAAGTAAGTCAAACAAAACAAAACAACAACGACACAAAAAAAAAAAAAAAAAAAAAAAAAAAAAAAATGAAAACATAAACCCAAACAAAATAAACTCCAACAATAGCAAAAACACCCCAAAACCCCAAAACCTGAAACAAATGGAAGCAACCCAAAGTTTTTTTTATCTCCTTATGTACTAGTTCCTTTACTCCAGAAAGTTCTTCTCCTCCACGGTTGTACTGCAGTTTAACTGCTAAACACTTCACTGAGTTTAAATTTCTATTCATTACTACCCACTGTAGCTGCTGTATTCTGCTGGGTTTTCTCTTTCACCTAATCATGGGAAGATGACTAAGTAGCATCAGTTCTTAGACAATGAAATTGAATTATTCTTCCAACCTATGAGTTTTGGCTCCTAACCAGAAGGCATACTGATATATCAAGTTGTTTTGACACAGAGAGATGCTGTCAAGCTGTTTCTAAATGCACTTTTAGATACTAAAGTTTCAGATTGGCAGCATGATGTTGCATTCCTAATTGATGTCAGATGCTCGTAATCACTGTTGACTTTAGGAGAGTTCATAAGTAACGCTTCCCCGTATGTTTTTTTAATGAATAATTTTCTTCTATCCTCTAAATGAATCTTCTCTGGTGTTTGCTTAGTTAAAGCAGTCTTAAGAAGTGCTGGTATAAAATCAGGCCATCTCAGACAACTGATACAATAAGAGCATTATTAATTCATATTGTAATCTCAGGAGACTATTCCTTTGATTTCATATTTTCCTATTTTGATCAATTCTTTTGAGGAAAATGTATTTTGGAGTTTCAGGATGAATGCCAAAAAGAACAGCATTTGAGGACCTATTTGATTTTCTCTGTATTCCCAAGTCCTACAATAGTGATGTTATGCATGGTTGGGATAAACTCAGTACTCAGAAGAGGTTCCTTACCCTGAGCTTGCATCTGGAAGACAGAACCTCTTTTAATATATTCTAATATATTTTTATTTTTCACATCAGAGTTTTTGATTTAAAAATACGTAAAATGCCAAAGTACGTGTAGGTATATGCATATCCAGGCTATAAAAACATCCTTGTTCCTATTACTTTACAGCTTCAGCAGAAAAGAAAAGCATTGCAACAAAGAAATCCATATACAGAGAGATTAAGATTTATTATGCCGATGAGATTTAAAATAAATTATGCGGTCTTCTGTTAGATACACATGAATTGATAACCAGTAATTTACTTCAAATGAATAATAACCAGTTCTGAAACTTATCCCTTGTCTGGATCAGATTGGTGGATCTGAGCAGTGAATATTTAACCTGAACAGAACTATGGTGATTTACATCACCTGAGCATGCAGCTTGCCTTTTGGTCCAAATAACTGGGCACACTCCCTGCCATTTCTATGGATTTAAATCTCTCCTCACTAAAAAAACTCATTGCCCTGGTATTTCCTCTTGCAGAGTGGAGATAATAAATAGCAGGGACAGTATATTTTGCACATAGGAAAATAGTCTTGCTTTCCATCTCTCTTGTGATGAGAGACCATGGAGTAAAAATCTACAGTCAGACAACAGAATCATAAAATCATGGAATGCTTTGGGTTGGAAGGGACCTCAAAGATCATCTAGTTCCAAACCCCTGAAATGGGCAGGGACACTTCCTACTAGGTTACTTAGACACCCATGCAAACTGGCCTTGAACACTTCCAGGGATGGGGCAGCCACAGCTTCTCTGGACAGCCTGTTCCAGCAGCTCACCACACGCACAACAAAGAATTTCTTCCTAATATCTAACCTAAATTTCCCCTCTTTCCATCTGAAGCCATTGCTCCCTGTCCTATTGCTACAGTTCCTGGATCCATCTCCAGCTTCCCTGTAGGCCCCTTCAGATACTGGGACCTTCTTTGAGGTCTCTACAAAACCTTCTCCTCTCCAGGCTGAATAGTCCAAACTTTCACCCTGGAAGTTGTTCCTTATTAACTTCATGCCTTCATTTGGACTTGCTCCTGCAGTTTCATGCCCTTCAAATTTTGGGGACCCCAGTCCTGGATACAGCACAGCATGTAGCTTCTCCCAGCAGGGCAGAGGAGTAGAATCTCCTCCTTTGACCTGCTGGCCATGGGGCTTGGATGCAGCCCAAGATTTGTTTGGCATTTTGGGCTGTGAGCGCTCACTGCTGGTTCACGTTGAGTTTTTCATCAACCAACACCCCCAAGTCCTTCTCCTCAGTGCTCCCAATCACTTCTCCACCCAACCTGTGGACATGTCTAGGATTGCCCTGACCTTCTACAAGGTGTAGAAACTTGTACTTGGCCTTGTTGAAATTCTTGATGCCCACACTGACCCACCTCTCCAGCCTGTCAATGTCCCTTGCAACCTTGTCACTTGTGCAGAGCAGGTTTTGCTGGAGAAGAACATACATGCACATCCACCCTACTGAACAGTGTTAGTTGGAAATTATTAAGGGTTATTTTATACAATGCTCTTGTCAGAAGGTGTGTACCAGCAGTCTCTGGACAGTCTGACCACCCTGCAACTGTCCTTCGGCGTAATATTCCTCTGGAAAACCCTCTCTCTAAAGTCTCACTTTTTACAAAAATACAAAGGACGCGCGAGGGAGCAGGAGTACAGTGCTGGATGCTCCCAGAGAAGCTTCTCATAGACTGCTAATTTAGGGGTGCAACAAGTCACCAATTAACTCTTTTCCTGAGAGTTAGTTGATGCAGTGGTCTAAGAGTTTCCTTCCTCCTCTTCTCCAAGGTGCTGGCAGAGTCACAGCATGCCTCTGAAGGGAGTGCTGCTGAACGGAGCTCCGTGCAGTCCAGAGGAATTTCCTGGGGCTGCAGGGAGTACTCAAAGTGGCAGTGAGGTGGTAAGTGTAGGGCCATGATTCAGGGATGAGCTTAGCATGGCTGTGTTGGGATTATGCTGCCAGTGCCACCTCCCTCCCTGCCAAACTCCAGAGAAAGTTCTTGACCACTTGCAGAGAAGCATAAAGTTAACAATCAGGTGTGCTCCTGTGGCCAGGGCAGCCCTGGAGGGAGAAAGAGATGGGGAGAAGGAGATATTGGGAAGGAGGTTGTAAGAAGAGGGTGGTTGAGAGCAATCAGAGCCTGCTGGAGCATCCACGGTGCTGGCCATCCTTTACATTGTGCATTTTCAAATACTCAAAATTTGGTTTTTTAGGAACAAGAATTCTACTACTCTTTTCGATTAAAACCTTAAGGGAAAAGGGTTTTCCACCTTCTGCAAAACTCTTTATACATCACTCAGATTTTCTGAAGAACAGATGACTGTCTATAGGAGTGAGTTCTAACAAGGATGGTCTCAGAAGAAACACGTATAATTTCAGAAGTAATTTTCAAATTTAGTCAGCCAGATCCAAGTGGCTGTACTTAAATCTCCTACTAGCCATTTGGCTTCTAAATCATGAGGCAGAATCATGAATAACAGATGTTTTGTGATGAGGGTGACTAAGAGCTGAGTACTTCTTTGAGATCTGAGTATTTTTAGACCATGACAGCCTTCTAGGTAGCTGGGCATAAAAATTACCCTTCTTCCTCCTGCTCTCAAATCTTATGCTGGAGATGAGAGTGTAGTTTGTTATTGCTACTGAGACTTTTGCTGGAATTTTTTTAACGTCTCCCTGTAATTTTTTTAGAGAATCAAATTTGATTTCTTCCCTTACTTCTCCCATCTTCAAGAAGTCTACTTTGGAAATATAATGAGCTCTTCAGCATTTTTATTTTGTTCTGCCTTTGAAGAAAAAGCACTGTAAATCACCTAGAAAATGCTTTCCATGGAAAAATATTTTCCAAGCAGATAAAATTCACCCTTTCAAAAGCACTTCTCTCCACTGCTGTGATGCATGCAAATTTTGTTTTACAAACAATGGCTTTGGTTTGAAAATGAAAGAAAAAGGTTTCACTTCACTGACTGACATTATTTTGCTTGGCTTTATAGAAGACTATTAGAAGGCTAAAATCATCACCTACAATTAATGATGCGTCAATGTTTACACAGGTCCATTCATATGATGGTACAACCTGGATAGAGATTATCTCTTTCAAAGTGGGAAAGGCAGGCTCCTACTTTGCACTGCTTAAGCTGTAGCATCTCAATGTTAACAGAGGGTTAAATCTGCACTGGTGAAAATTGACATGAACATCTTGATTTTGATTAAATATTGTTACAAGGCAGATTTTACGCTGCATGTTTTCCTCGTCTCAGTGTGTTTTTAATTTCTGAGGCTTGTTATGTTAATTCCAGTACTACTTAGATTTGATCATAACTACCAAAAAGTGCATCTTTTAAGAACTAGCTTGAATTTTAACCATGAGAGTGATGCTGTCATTCCCTGCCTAGAACTTTAGGACTGACATCTCTTTTATGTAGAAAATGTTCTATGGGTTCCTAGCTTTGCTGTTGCACTGTGAGTAAGGTGGGATTCAGGCACCTGGTGTTCAAAAGAATGAGAGTCATCTACACCTTCAGCACTGGAATTGGTCTGCTAGAGCCAACAGGTTATAGAGCCTCCTGATGCAGTGGCGAGTCTTGGTGTAAAATTCAAAGTCAGCCAAGACATGCAGCACGTAGTGAACTAACAGTTAAAAGGGCAGAATTGTTAGATTAGTTATACATGATGTGGGCAGTTCTTGATTTCATGCTGAACATTGTAGACATAAGAAATGTGACAGTATTCACTGTCACACAGCAAATGTATCTTTTCTGTTCATTTCAGTTCCATCACAAAAGAGCATTCATTGAAAGTTTCTTTGATATTAACTCCTGTGAAGTAATAAAAGAAAACAGTGGACTCCTAGTGATAAAACAACTCAACAACAAAAATGATTCAAATTCTGAAAAGTTGAACAATGTTCAAACTTTGGTGCAATCTCGTGTAATCCAAAATGGCAAAAAGTGTAAAAATCTTGCAAAAGACATATAGGGTCCATCTTATTAAGGGTGTGTGATTAACAACAGAGATGTTTGTGAAATGGGGGCTCTACTGGAGCTTTATCATTTTAGTGCATCAGTTAGATAGTCACTTGATGCAATTAAATGACTCTACTTGATAGAGCAGGCAGCAAAATTTTAATGGGCATTTGCCTTCTACATTTTCCTCTAGAGATGGAGTTTTTTAATAGGAAAGACTGTGGCCAGAAAATCTGGAGAGGAGCAACGTACCATAAAACTGGAAAGTAGCTTGTCTTGCATCATTTGCTTTTCTGCAAATACTACCTCATATGTGTACAGAAAGAAAAAAACAAAAACCAACAAAAATCAACTAGAAAAAGTACTCTTAAACATATAATGGGGTAATAATAATAGGTTTTTAAAACTCTGCAGATTGTCTTTTCCAAATTCCTCTCCCAGCCATGTCCTAAAGAACATTTTTCACAGAGAAAATGGCTGCAAGATTGATGGAGTTCCATTCAATAATCATATGTTGATTAGCATACGCTTAATAAAAAGCTTATTAACACATGCTCCAGTCTAAGCATGTCACTCAGAGAAGGTATAACAATATTGATGCTTTTTTTTTTACTGCGACAGAAACATGGGTACACTGGTTCTGCAATTTTAAAATCATCAGGAAATAAAAATATAAGAAGCAATGCCACATTTTTATTTTATAAAATGGAGATTAGAATGGGTTTCAGTAATTCTTCTTGCTCCTATTCATTTGAAATTACAGTACCTAACTGTTTTTTTCTCATAAATGCCACTTCAAGTGATGCTTTATTGCCTTGGCTATGAAAGAGGACAATACATTTTAATTTGTATTGCTATAATTAAGCCTGAAATTTGATTTGATTTGATTTTTTTATATAGTCTCCCTGGTCAGGCATTGTGATGATGATATTTTGCTGTTCAGAATTCAGGACTACAAAAATACTATTTTGGCCAGAGTAATGTGACTGGTGATGCAAGATTTGCAGTTCTAACAGGTGTTATTTTCTCTCTGTCACTTTCACCAATCTCATCAGAAGAAGACCTTATCATAGTTTAGTTTTTTTTTTTTTTTTTTTTTGAAATTTTTAAGTGAATTTCAATGTCATTTTTCCTCAATTAAATTCCAGGTATATGATACAGATAATAGCTGGACTTTAGACTCATTTAACTTTAACTGTAGTACCAAATCCTTTAGCTGATGGAGAACAGCAGTACCTTAATCCCATTTTATCCTGCAGGAGATTGACTTTCTCTGGTTCCATTTGATGACAAAAAAAAACCATGAAAGGCAGAACAAACTCATATTGCTGTGGGCAACTACTTTTGATAGAAATCAATCCCTGTCTTTTTCAGGGAGCAGGTGTCCTTTGTCTGGCTATCACGTGCATTCCATGTGGTTATGAAGAGAGCATTGAGTTTTGGCAGGTCCAGACTTTAAAATATCGGGAGGAATAGCACGTGCTTGGTTGGCATCCTCAATCTTTTTTGGGATTTCTGGGATGTGCTCAGGCACATCATTCCTTAGTTCACATCCTCTTCTCTCAAGACTATCAAGTTCCTCCTTCCTCAAGATCATCCAGCAACATTATTTTCTTGGCAGCAGGACCAAAACTTCTACAAACAGGCCTACCCAGAGCCTAGCCTAGTCTAAATGAAGTATGTAAAGAAAGATGGAAATGAGGTTTTAGGATAATTCACATCAAATTTAGGAAAACAGGATATCTTTCTAGAAATACAACTCTTTTCAATTCTCAAGGCTGCAAAGCTTCATTTTAAAATTTTGCTGATATTTCTTTATCTACTTTTTCCTGGGTTTTGTACCTATTTTAAATTAGTTCTGGTTTACAATTGCACAACATTCAAAGAAAACAAAAGTAAATACTCATCACATTTGTTGTAGCTCATTAACCTACTATTGAGCTGAGTTTTGATATTTTCCTAATCGTTGCGGGTATACAGGCGTTTTTATTCATTTCAAAAATACTTTCAAAACCTACCTAACACTGTTTTATGTGAAAGCTAGTGGAGAATCTATATCTATATTGCTTGCAGTGAACAACCCAGCAGCAATCAGAGAATGTCCACATTATAAGGAGTGCCCATGGAGATACTATGAAGTACAGCTGTTTCACAGAAAAAAAAAATTTAACTGGTTTTGGTTGTTTGTTTTGTGTTTGGTTGGTTTGGGGTTTTGGGGTTTTGTTTTTTCTTTGGTTTGGCTTTTTTGTTTTGTTTGGGGTTTTTTATTTTTTTTTTTTTTTTTTTTTCCTTTTCCTTTGGTTCTCTTTTGTTTGTTTGAGTTTTTTGGGGGATTTTTTTTTTTGGTTTTATTTATTTATTTATTTATTTTAACTAGGCAGTTTCCACAAAGTTTTTCCAAAAGACAAGTCTTTCTACATCTACTTTTAAGGTCATTAATATCTGTCTTCTACCCCCAAAAGACCTTTTGAAAGGTTAGACACATTTTAGTTGTACTTTCTGGGCTTAAGCACTGCTGTTCTCTTGCAAAGTTCTCGTTTTCTTTCAGGTCACACAAAAATTTTGTTAGAATTTGTAAAAACTCCATACAAAGCATTCCACCCCAACCACCCCTATGATATAAGGTGGCTACAGGACTTGAAGTCAGATGTACACCTATTGGAGCCCTTGGAAGAACCATCCCACATATCAACCTCTTCATAGACATACAGAAGGTTCAGAACCTGAATTTCCACAGGTTTTCTATTTTTCCTACTAATAAGTAAGCTTCTCAGATTACCTGGGTTCAGGTTGTAAACTGGAGAGTGATAAAAAAAAATCAACAAAATGCTAAAGGAAAGAATAGGGTTACTTTTTCTCAAAGATTTCTTTAAGCAATTATCTTATACCAATGGTTTGAAGAGTTGATGTGGTTTAGAAAATTTTCAAAGTTTATGTGGGTGAAGGAAAAAAAAACTTCTTCTAATTTTCTTCTAATACATTTCTATAGAGATGTGGTTTAGACAGAGCATGCAGTTGATGACAGACAAAGAAGCACAAATTTGGACAGAAATACTGGGGATTAGGTTTCACCTCATTGGCAGGGTGTCCAACTGTATGGAGGCCAGACAAGCAAGGATAAGGAGAAAAAATTGTCCCTCTTATTTCAGAACTGTGCTTTATCCATCCCAAAGTGGAGTGAATCAATAGCTGCACTTGGCCTTCTCTGGTTGGAATTCCCAGATATCTCATCCCTGCCATTGTGTCAGGCAGACTGTGTCGGCAAAAGGGATAAGGGACACGAGCCTTCCAGAAGTAGCAAAGTGTGCATTATCCTACCTAAGGAAGTTCTGGATCAGTACATATTTGAACGTTTTGCTCAGTTTTGCTAGAATAGGGTTTTTCTTTGATGTTCCTTGTCATGGGATTGGAGACTTTTCCCAGGGATAAGTTGCTGTCTGTTACCACAGCTGAATTTGTCTAGATGCTTGAAAGCAGTTGAATGGTACCAAGGCATGAATTTTGAATTCCTCAAAAGTGGAAGAATGGAACATTCATAACATCAACTGTTACATTGCTGAGAGACTTCACAAGATTTTGATCTTTCCTGTCTCAGGTTGAAGTGGTGGATCTGAGGAGGACGGAAAGCAGCATGTGGCTGCCACATCAAAACCCAGGAAGCTGCAAAGGTGCTGCTGATCTTGTAACCTACCACTAGCAAAAGCAAAAGGCAGTTGTCCAAAACTGACTTGCATTGGAATATTAGTGTGAATAAAATCGCAGGAGAGTGGTAAGGTACTGTTTTCTATCAGTTTGCAAGCTGTGCACACAATCCCAGTGTGGCTCGGCTTGGTTGTTCGCCTTTCGGAAGGTGCCGCTCTCTCCGGCTCCCGGAGGCGAAGAAGCGGCTTCTTCGCGCAAAGAGCATTGTGCCGGTCGCAGAGCACTGTGCCGGTCGCGGGTGTGCTCGAAGCGCGGCTTCTGCCGAAAAAGCCAGGACCGGCGCTTAGCTCGGGCGAGTGCCGTACCTTCGTCTTTAGCGTCTCTTGTCGCCTACACCTAAGCAAAAAGCTTTTCCACTATGTCTCTCAAGGAGAAACTGTGCCAGTACAGAAATCATCTCCTATCGTGTTCTAGAGGTGCACGGAGCTCTGCAGAGCGTTTTGCAAGAAGCAAAAGAAAGTAGTCCAAAACGACTTGCATTCGAATGTTAGCGTGAATAAAATCGCAGGAGAGTGGTAAGGTACTGTTTTCTATCAGTTTGCAAGCTGTGCACACAATCCCAGTGTGGCTCGGCTTGGTTGTTCGCCTTTCGGAAGGTGCCGCTCTCTCCGGCTCCCGGAGGCGAAGAAGCGGCTTCTTCGCGCAGAGCATTGTGCCGGTCGCAGAGCACTGTGCCGGTCGGGGTGCTCGAAGCGCGGCTTCTGCCGAAAAAGCCAGGACCCGGCTTAGCTCGGGCGAGTGCCGTACCTTCGTCTTTAGCGTCTCTTGTCGCCTACACCTATAAAAAAGCTTTTCCACTATGTCTCGCAAGGAGAAACTGTGCCAGTACAGAAATCATCTCCTATCGTGTTCTAGAGGTGCACGGAGCTCTGCAGAGCGTTTTGCAAGAAAAAAAAAAAAGTAGTCCAAAACGACTTGCATTTGAATGTTAGCGTGAATAAAATCGCAGGAGAGTGGTAAGGTACTGTTTTCTATCAGTTTGCAAGCTGTGCACACAATCCCAGTGTGGTTCGGCTTGGTTGTTCGCCTTTCGGAAGGTGCCGCTCTCTCCGGCTCCCGGAGGCGAAGAAGCGGCTTCTTCGCGCAAAGAGCATTGTGCCGGTCGCAGAGCACTGTGCCGGTCGCGGGGTGCTCGAACCGCGGCTTCTGCCGAAAAAGCCAAGGACCGGCGCTTAGCTCGGGCGAGTGCCGTACCTTCGTCTTTTAGCGTCTCTTGTCGCCTACACCTAAGCAAAAAGCTTTTCCACTATGTCTCGCAAGGAGAAACTGTGCCAGTACAGAAATCATCTCCTATCGTGTTCTAGAGGTGCACGGAGCTCTGCAGAGCGTTTTGCAAGAAGCAAAAGAAAGTAGTCCAAAACGACTTGCATTCGAATGTTAGCGTGAATAAAATCGCAGGAGAGTGGTAAGGTACTGTTTTCTATCAGTTTGCAAGCTGTGCACACAATCCCAGTGTGGCTCGGCTTGGTTGTTCGCCTTTCGGAAGGTGCCGCTCTCTCCGGCTCCCGGAGGCGAAGAAGCGGCTTCTTCGCGCAAAGAGCATTGTGCCGGTCGCAGAGCACTGTGCCGGTCGCGGTGTGCTCCGAAGCGCGGCTTCTGCCGAAAGAAGCCAAGGACCGGCGCTTAGCTCGGGCGAGTGCCGTACCTTCGTCTTTAGCGTCTCTTGTCGCCTACACCTAAGCAAAAAGCTTTTCCACTATGTCTCGCAAGGAGAAACTGTGCCAGTACAGAAATCATCTCCTATCGTGTTCTAGAGGTGCACGGAGCTCTGCAGAGCGTTTTGCAAGAAGCAAAAGAAAGTAGTCAAAACGACTTGCATTCGAATGTTAGCGTGAATAAAATCGCAGGAGAGTGGTAAGGTACTGTTTTCTATCAGTTTGCAAGCTGTGCACACAATCCCAGTGTGGCTCGGCTTGGTTGTTCGCCTTTCGGAAGGTGCCGCTCTCTCCGGCTCCCGGAGGCGAAGAAGCGGCTTCTTCGCGCAAAGAGCATTGTGCCGGTCGCAGAGCACTGTGCCGGTCGCGGGGTGCTCGAAGCGCGGCTTCTGCCGAAAAGAAGCCAGGACCGGCGCTTTAGCTCGGGCGAGTGCCGTACCTTCGTCTTTAGCGTCTCTTGTCGCCTACACCTAAGCAAAAAGCTTTTCCACTATGTCTCGCAAAAGGAGAAACTGTGCCAGTACAGAAATCATCTCCTATCGTGTTCTAGAGGTGCACGGAGCTCTGCAGAGCGTTTTGCAAGAAGCAAAGAAAGTAGTCCAAAACGACTTGCATTCGAATGTTAGCGTGAATAAAATCGCAGGAGAGTGGTAAGGTACTGTTTTCTATCAGTTTGCAAGCTGTGCACACACAATCCCAGTGTGGCTCGGCTTGGTTGTTCGCCTTTCGGAAGGTGCCGCTCTCTCCGGCTCCCGGAGGCGAAGAAGCGGCTTCTTCGCGCAAAGAGCATTGTGCCGGTCGCAGAGCACTGTGCCGGTCGCGGTGTGCTCCGAAGCGCGGCTTCTGCCGAAAGAAGCCAAGGACCGGCGCTTAGCTCGGGCGAGTGCCGTACCTTCGTCTTTAGCGTCTCTTGTCGCCTACACCTAAGCAAAAAGCTTTTCCACTATGTCTCGCAAGGAGAAACTGTGCCAGTACAGAAATCATCTCCTATCGTGTTCTAGAGGTGCACGGAGCTCTGCAGAGCGTTTTGCAAGAAGCAAAAGAAAGTAGTCCAAAACGACTTGCATTCGAATGTTAGCGTGAATAAAATCGCAGGAGAGTGGTAAGGTACTGTTTTCTATCAGTTTGCAAGCTGTGCACACAATCCCAGTGTGGCTCGGCTTGGTTGTTCGCCTTTCGGAAGGTGCCGCTCTCTCCGGCTCCCGGAGGCGAAGAAGCGGCTTCTTCGCGCAAAAGCATTGTGCCGGTCGCGGCACTGTGCCGGTCGCGGTGTGCTCGAAGGCGCGGCTTCTGCCGAAAAGAAGCCAGGACCGGCGCTTAGCTCGGGCGAGTGCCGTACCTTCGTCTTTAGCGTCTCTTGTCGCCTACACCTAAGCAAAAAGCTTTTCCACTATGTCTCGCAAGGAGAAACTGTGCCAGTACAGAAATCATCTCCTATCGTGTTCTAGAGGTGCACGGAGCTCTGCAGAGCGTTTTGCAAGAAGCAAAAGAAAGTAGTCCAAAACGACTTGCATTCGAATGTTAGCGTGAATAAAATCGCAGGAGAGTGGTAAGGTACTGTTTTCTATCAGTTTGCAAGCTGTGCACACAATCCCAGTGTGGCTCGGCTTGGTTGTTCGCCTTTCGGAAGGTGCCGCTCTCTCCGGCTCCCGGAGGCGAAGAGCGGCTTCTTCGCGCAAAAAGCATTGTGCCGGTCGCAGAGCACTGTGCCGGTCGCGGGGTGCTCGCGCGCGGCTTCTGCCGAAAAGAAGCCAAGGACCGGCGCTTAGCTCGGGCGAGTGCCGTACCTTCGTCTTTAGCGTCTCTTGTCGCCTACACCTAAGCAAAAAGCTTTTCCACTATGTCTCGCAAGGAGAAACTGTGCCAGTACAGAAATCATCTCCTATCGTGTTCTAGAGGTGCACGGAGCTCTGCAGAGCGTTTTGCAAATAGCAAAAGAAAGTAGTCCAAAACGACTTGCATTCGAATGTTAGCGTGAATAAAATCGCAGGAGAGTGGTAAGGTACTGTTTTCTATCAGTTTGCAAGCTGTGCACACAATCCCAGTGTGGCTCGGCTTGGTTGTTGTTCGCCTTTCGGAAGGTGCCGCTCTCTCCGGCTCCCGGAGGCGAAGAAGCGGCTTCTTCGCGCAAAAGCATTGTGCCGGTCGCAGAGCACTGTGCCGGTCGGTGTGCTCGAACCGCGGCTTCTTCTGCCGAAAAGAAGCCAAGGACCGGCGCTTAGCGGGCGAGTGCCGTACCTTCGTCTTTAGCGTCTCTTGTCGCCTACACCTAAGCAAAAAGCTTTTCCACTATGTCTCGCAAGGAGAAACTGTGCCAGTACAGAAATCATCTCCTATCGTGTTCTAGAGGTGCACGGGGCTCTGCAGAGCGTTTTGCAAGAAGCAAAAAAGAAAGTTAGTCAAAACGACTTGCATTCGAATGTTAGCGTGAATAAAATCGCAGGAGAGTGGTAAGGTACTGTTTTCTATCAGTTTGCAAGCTGTGCACACAATCCCAGTGTGGCTCGGCTTGGTTGTTCGCCTTTCGGAAGGTGCCGCTCTCTCCGGCTCCCGGAGGCGAAGAAGCGGCTTCTTCGCGCAAAAGCATTGTGCCGGTCGCAGGCACTGTGCCGGTCGCGGTGTGGTGAACTGCGCGGCTTCTGTTGGAAAAAAAGCCCAGGACCGGCGCTTAGCTCGGGCGATGCCGTACCTTCGTCTTTAGCGTCTCTTGTCGCCTACACCTAAGCAAAAAGCTTTTCCACTATGTCTCGCAAGGAGAAACTGTGCCAGTACAGAAATCATCTCCTATCGTGTTCTAGAGGTGCACGGAGCTCTGCAGAGCGTTTTGCAAGAAGCAAAAGAAAGTAGTCCAAAACGACTTGCATTCGAATGTTAGCGTGAATAAAATCGCAGGAGAGTGGTAAGGTACTGTTTTCTATCAGTTTGCAAGCTGTGCACACAATCCCAGTGTGGCTCGGCTTGGTTGTTCGCCTTTCGGAAGGTGCCGCTCTCTCCGGCTCCCGGAGGCGAAGAAGCGGCTTCTTCGCGCAAAGAGCATTGTGCCTGTCGCAGAGCAGTGTGCCGGTAGCGGTGTGTTTCGAACCGCGGCTTCTGTTAGTTGGAAATTATAAAGGGTTATTTTATACAATGCTCTTGTCAGAAGGTGTTTACCAGCAGTCTCTGGACAGTCTGACCACCCTGCAACTGTCCTTCGGTGTAATATTCCTCTGGAAAACCCTCTCTCTAAAGTCTTACATTTTACAAAAAGTACAAAGGACGCGCGAGGGAGCAGGAGTAAAGTGCTGGATGCTCCCGGAGAAGCTTCTCATAGGCTGCTAATTAAGGGTGCAACAGGTCACCAATTAACCCTTTTCCTGAGAGTTAGTTGATGCAGTGGTCTAAGAGTTTCCTTCCTCCTCTTCTCCAAGGTGCTGGCAGAGTCACAGCATGCCTCTGAAGGGAGTGCTGCTGAACGGGCTCCGTGCAGTCAGAGGAATTTCCTGGGCCTGCAGGGAGTACTCAAAGTGGCAGTGAGGTGGTAAGTGTGGGGCCATGATTCGGGGATGAGCTTAGCATGGCTGTGTTGGGATTATGCTGCCAGTAGCACCTCCCTCCCTGCCAAACTCAGAAAGTTCTTGACCACTTGCAGAGAAGCATAAAGTTAACAATCAGGTGTGCTCCTGTGGCCAGGGCAGCCCTGGAGGGAAAAGAGATGGGGAGAAGGAGATATTGGGAAGGAGGTTGTAAGAAGAGGGTAGTTGAGAGCAATCAGAGCCTGCTGGAGCATCCACGGTGCTGGCCATCCTTTACATTGTGCATTTTCAACTACTCAAAATTTGGTTTTTAGGAACAAGAATTCTACTACTCTTTTCGATTAAAACCTTAAGGGAAAAGGGTTTTCCACCTTCTGCAAAACTCTTTATACATCACTCAGATTTTCTGAAGAACAGATGACTGTCTATATGAGTGAGCTATAACAAGGATGGTCTCAGAAGAAACACGTATAATTTCAAGTAATTTTCAAATTTAGTCAGCCAGATCCAAGTGGCTGTACTTAAATCTCCTACTAGCCATTTGGCTTCTAAATCATGAGGCAGAATCATGAATAACAGATGTTTTGTGATGAGGGTGACTAAAAGCTGAGTACTTCTTTGAGATCTGAGTATTTTTTAGACCATGACAGCCTTCTAGGTAGCTGGGCATAAAAAATTACCCTTCTTCCTCCTGCTCTCAAATCTTATGCTGGAGATGAGAGTGTAGTTTGTTATTGCTACTGAGACTTTTGCTGGAAATTTTTTTTAACGTCTCCCTGTAATTTTTTAGAGAATCAAATTTGATTTCTTCCCTTACTTCTCCCATCTTCAAAAGTCTACTTTGGAAATAGAATGAGCTCTTCAGCATTTTTTTATTTTGTTCTGCTTTGAAGAAAAAGCACTGTAAATCACCTAGAAAATGCTTTCCATGGAAAAATATTTTCCAAGCAGATAAAATTCACCCTTTCAAAAACACTTCTCTCCACTGCTGTGATGCATGCAAATTTTATTTTGTAAACAATGGCTTTGGTTTGAAAATGAAAGAAAGGTTTCACTTCACTGACTGACATTATTTTGCTTGGCTTTATAGAAGACTATTAGAAGGCTAAAATCACCACCTACAATTAATGATGCGTCAATGTTTACACAGGTCCATTCATATGATGGTACAACCTGGATAGAGATTATCTCTTTCAAAGTGGGAAAGGCAGGCTCCTACTTAGCACTGCTTAAGCTGTAGCATCTCAATGTTAACAGAGGTTAAATCTGCACTGGTGAAAAATTGACATGAACATATTGATTTTGATTAAATATTGTTACAAGGCAGATTTTACGCTGCATGTTTTTTCCTCGTCTCAGTGTCTTTTAATTTCTGAGGCTTGTTATGTTAATTCAGTACTACTTAGATTTGATCATAACTACCAAAACAGTGCATCTTTTAAGAACTAGCTTGAATTTTAACCATGAGAGTGATGCTGTCATTCCCTGCCTAGAACTTTAGGACTGACATCTCTTTTAAGTAGAAAATGCTCTATGGGTTCCTAGCTTTGCTGTTTGCACTGTGAGTAAGGTGGGATTCAGGCACCTGGTGTTCAAAAGAATGGGAGTCATCTACACCTTCAGCACTGGAATTGGCCTGCTAGAGCCAACAGGTTATAGACCCTCCTGATGCAGTGGTGAGTATTGGTGTAATATAAAAAAGTCAGCCAAGACATGCAGCACGTAGTGAACTAACAGTTAAAGGGCAGAATTGTTAGATTAGTTATACATGATGTGGGCAGTTCTTGATTTCATGCCGAACATTGTAGACATAAGAAATGTGACAGTATTCACTGTCACACAGCAAATATCTTTTCTGTTCATTTCAGTTCCATCACAAAAGAGCATTCATTGAAAGTTTCTTTGATATTAACTCCTGTGAAGTAATAAAAAGAAAACAGTGGACTCCTAGTGATAAAACAACTCAACAACAAAAATTATTCAAATTCTGAAAAAAGTTGAACAATGTTCAAACTTTGGTGCAATCTCGTGTAATCCAAAATGGCAAAAAGTGTAAAAATCTTGCAAAAAGACATATAGGGTGCATCTTATTAAGGGTGTGTGATTAACAACATAGATGTTTGTGAAATGGGGCTCTACTGGAGCTTTATCATTTTAGTGCATCAGTTAGATAGTCACTTGATGCAATTAAATGACTCTATTTGATAGAGCAGGCAGCAACATTTTAATGGGCATTTGCCTTCTATTTTTTTCCTCTAGAGATGGAGTTTTTTTAATAGGAAAGACTGTGGCCAGAAAATCTGGGAGGAGCAACGTACCATAAACCTGGAAAGTAGCTTGTCTTGCATCATTTGCTTTTCTGCAAATACTACCTCATATGTGTACAGAAAAAAAAAAAACAAAACCCAACAAAAATCAACTAGAAAAAGTAACTCTTAAACATATAATGGGTAATAATAATAATAGGTTTTTAAAAATCTGCAGATTGTCTTTTCAAATTCCTCTCCCAGCCATGTCCTAAAGAACATTTTTTCACAGAGAAAATGGCTGCAAGATTGATGGAGTTCCATTCAATCATCATATGTTGATTAGCATACGCTTAATAAAAAGCTTATTAGCACATGCTCCAGTCTAAGCATGTCACTCAGAGAAGGTATAACAATATTGATGCTTTTTACTGTGACAGAAACATGGGTACACTGGTTCTGCAATTTTAAAATCATCAGGCAATAAAAAATATAAACAATGCCACACTTTTATTTTATAAAATGGAGATCAGAATGGGTTTCAGTAATTCTTCTTGCTCCTATTCATTTGAAATTAGAGTACCTAACTGTTTTTTCTCATAAATGCCACTTCAAGTGATGCTTTATTGCCTTCGGCTATGAAAGAGGACAATACATTTTAATTTGTATTGCTATAATTAAGCCTGAAATTTGATTTGATTTGATTTTTATATAGTCTCCCTGGTCAGGCATTGTGATGATGATATTTTGCTGTTCAAATTCAGGACTACAAAAAAAATACTATTTTGGCCAGAGTAATGTGACGGGTGATGCAAGATTTGCAGTTCTAACAGGTTAACAAGTGTTATTTTCTCTCTGTCACTTTCACCAATCTCATCAGAAGAAGACCTTATCATAGTTTTTTTTTTGTTTTTTTTTTTTTTAATAAATTTTTAAGTGAATTTCAATGTCATTTTCCTCACTTAAATTCCAGGTATATGATACAGATAATAGCTGGACTTTAGACTCATTTAACTCTAACAGTAATACCAAATCCTTTAGCTGATGGAGAACAGCAGTACCTTAATCCCATTTTATCCTGCAGGAGATTGACTTTCTCTGGTTCCATTTGATGACAAAAAAAAAAACCATGACAGGCAGAACAAACTCATATTGCTGTGGGCAACTACTTTTGGTAGAAATCAATCCCTGTCTTTTTCAGGGAGCAGGTGTCCTTTGTCTGGCTATCACGAGCATTCCATGTGGTTATGAGAGAGCATTGAGTTTTGGCAGGTCAGACTTTAAAACATCGGGAGGAATAGCACGTGCTTGGTTGGCATCCTCAATCTTTTGGGATTTCTGGGATGTGCTCAGGCATCATCATTCCTCTTCTCTCAAGACTATCAAAAGTTCCTCCTTCCTCAAGATCATCCAGCAACATTATTTTCTTGGCAGCAGGACCAAAACTTCTACAAACAGGCCTACCCAGAGCCTAGCCTAGTCTAAATGAAGTATGTAAAGAAAGATGGAAATGAGGTTTTTAGGATAATTCACATCAAATTTAGGAAAACAGGATATCTTTCTAGAAATACAACTCTTTTCAATTCTCAAGGCTCATAAAGCTTCATTTTAAAATTTTGCTGATATTTCTTTATCTACTTTTTCCTGGGTTTTGTACCTATTTTAAATTAGTTCTGGTTTACAATTGCACAACATTCAAAGAAAACAAAAGTAAATACTCATCACATTTGTTGTAGCTCATTAACCTACTATTGAGCTGAGTTTTGATATTTTCCTAATCGTTGCGGGTATACAGGCGTTTTTTATTCATTCAGATATAGTTTCAAAACTACCTGACACTGTTTTATGTGAAAGCTAGTGGAGAATCTATATTGCTTGCAGTGAACAACCCAGCAGCAATCAGAGAATGTCCACATTATAAGGAGTGCCCGTGGAGATACTATGAAGTACAGCTGTTTTCACAAAAAAAAATTTAACTGGTTTTGGTTGTTTTGTTTTGTGTTTGGTTGGTTTTGGGGTTTTGTTTTTTCTTTGGTTTGGTTTTTTTGTTTTGTTTTGGGTTTTTGATTTGGTTTGGTTTTTTTTTTTTTTCCTTTTCCTTTGGTTCTCTTTTTTGTTTGTTTGTTTTTTTGGGGGAGTTTTTTGGTTTTATTTCTTTATTTCTTTATTTTAACTAGGGTTTCCACAAAGTTTTTCCAAAAAACAAGTCTTTCTACATCTACTTTTAAGGTCATTAATATCTGTCTTCTACCCCAAAAGACCTTTTGAAAGGTTAGACACATTTTAGTTGTACTTTCTGGGCTTAAGCACTGCTGTTCTCTTGCAGAGTTCTCGTTTTCTTTCAGGTCACACAAAAAATTTTGTTAGAATTTGTAAAAACTCCATACAAAGCATTCCACCCCAACCACCCCTATGATATAAAAGGTGGCTACAGGACTTGAAGTCAGATGTACACCTATTGGAGCCCTTGGAAGAACCATCGCACATATCAACCTCTTCAGAGACATCCAGAAGGTTCAGAACCTGAATTTCCACAGGTTTTCTATTTTTCCTACTAATAAGTAAGCTTCTCAGATTACCTGGGTTCAGGTTGTAAACTGGAGAGTGATAGAAAAAAAAAATCAACAAAATGCTAAAGGAAAGAATAGGGTTACTTTTTCTCAAAGATTTCTTGAAGCAATTATCTTATACCAATGGTTTGAAGAGTTGATGTGGTTTAGAAAATTTTCAAAGTTTATGTGGGTGAAGAAAAAAAAAAAAACTTCTTCTAATTTTCTTCTAATACATTTCTGTAGAGATGTGGTTTAGACAGAGCATGCAGTTGATGACAGACAAAGAAGCACAAATTTGGACAGAAATACTGGGGGTTAGGTTTCACCTCATTGGCAGGGTGTCCAACTGTATGGAGGCCAGACAAGCAAGGATAAGGAGAAAAAATTGTCCCTCTTATTTCAGAACTGTGCTTTATCCATCCCAAAGTGGAGTGAATCAATGGCTGCACTTGGCCTTCTCTGGTTGGAATTCCCAGATATCTCATCCCTGCCATTGTGTCAGGCAGACTGTGTCGGCAAAAGGGATAAGGGACACGAGCCTTCCCAGAAGCAGCAAACTGTGCATTATCCTACCTAAGGAAGTTCTGGATCAGTACATATTTGAACGTTTTGCTCAGTTTTGCTAGAATAGGGTTTTTCTTTGATGTTCCTTGTCATGGGATTGGAGACTTTTCCCAGGGATAAGTTGCTGTCTGTTACCACAGCTGAATTTGTCTAGATGCTTGAAAGCAGTTGAATGGTACCAAGGCATGAATTATTGAATTCCTCAAAAGTGGCAGAATGGAACATTCATAACATCAACTGTTACCTTGCTGAGAGACTTCACAAGAATTTGATCTTTCCTGTCTCAGCTTGAAGTGGTGGATCTGAGGGAGGACGGAGAGCAGCATGTGGCTGCCACATCAAAACCAGGAAGCTGCAAAGGTGCTGCAGATCTTGTAACCGACCACTAGCGAAGGAAAAGGCAGTTGTCAAAAGTGCTTGCATTCGAATATTAGAGTGAATAAAATCGCAGGAGTGTGGTAAGGTACTGTTTTCTATCAGTTTGCAAGCTGTGCACACAATCCCAGTGTGGCTCGGCTTGGTTGTTCGCCTTTCGGAAGGTGCCGCTCTCTCCGGCTCCGGAGGCGAAAAAGCGGCTTCTTCGCGCAAAAAGCATTGTGCCGGTCGCAGAGCACTGTGCCGGTCGCGGTGTGCTCGAAGCGCGGCTTCTGCCGAAAAGAAGCCAGGACCGGCGCTTAGCTCGGGCGAGTGCCGTACCTTCGTCTTTAGCGTCTCTTGTCGCCTACACCTAAGCAAAAAGCTTTTCCACTATGTCTCGCAAGGAGAAACTGTGCCAGTACAGAAATCATCTCCTATCGTGTTCTAGAGGTGCACGGAGCTCTGCAGAGCGTTTTGCAAGAAGCAAAAAAAGTAGTCCAAAACGACTTGCATTCGAATGTTAGCGTGAATAAAATCGCAGGAGAGTGGTAAGGTACTGTTTTCTATCAGTTTGCAAGCTGTGCACACAATCCCAGTGTGGCTCGGCTTGGTTGTTCGCCTTTCGGAAGGTGCCGCTCTCTCCGGCTCCCGGAGGCGAAGAAAAAGCAGCTTCTTCGAAAAAAAGAGCATTGTGCGGTCAAGAGCATTGTGCCGGTCGCGGTGTGCTCGAAGCGCGGCTTCTGCGAAAAAAAGCCAGGACCGGCGCTTAGCTCGGGCGAGCGCCGTACCTTCGTCTTTAGCGTCTCTTGTCGCCTACACCTAAGCAAAAAGCTTTTTCCACTATGTCTCAAGGGAAACTGTGCCAGTACAGAAATCATCTCCTATCGTGTTCTAGAGGTGCACGGAGCTCTGCAGAGCGTTTTGCAAGCAAAAAGAAAGTAGTCAAAACGACTTGCATTCGAATGTTAGCGTGAATAAAATCGCAGGAGAGTGGTAAGGTACTGTTTTCTATCAGTTTGCAAGCTGTGCACACAATCCCAGTGTGGCTCGGCTTGGTTGTTCGCCTTTCGGAAGGTGCCGCTCTCTCCGGCTCCCGGAGGCGAAAAAGCTTCTGGCTTCTTGTGCAAAAGAGCATTGTGCCGGTCGCGGTGTGCTCGAAGCGCGGCTTCTGCCGAAAAAGCCAGGGACCGGCGCTTAGCTCGGGCGAGTGCCGTACCTTCGTCTTTAGCGTCTCTTGTCGCCTACACCTAAGCAAAAAAGCTTTTCCACTATGTCTCGCAAGGAGAAACTGTGCCAGTACAGAAATCATCTCCTATCGTGTTCTAGAGGTGCACAGAGCTCTGCAGAGCGTTTTGCAAGAAAAAAAAAAGTAGTCAAAACGACTTGCATTCGAATGTTAGCGTGAATAAAATCGCAGGAGAGTGGTAAGGTACTGTTTTCTATCAGTTTGCAAGCTGTGCACACAATCCCAGTGTGGCTCGGCTTGGTTGTTCGCCTTTCGGAAGGTGCCGCTCTCTCCGGCTCCCGGAGGCGAAAAAGCGGCTTCTTCGCGCAATTGTGCCGGTTGAGCATTGTGCCGGTCGCGGTGTGCTCGAAGCGCGGCTTCTGCCGAAAAAGCCAGGGACCGGCGCTTAGCTCGGGCGAGCGCCGTACCTTCGTCTTTAGCGTCTCTTGTCGCCTACACCTAAGCAAAAAGCTTTTCCACTATGTCTCGCAAGGAGAAACTGTGCCAGTACAGAAATCATCTCCTATCGTGTTCTAGAGGTGCACAGAGCTCTGCAGAGCGTTTTGCAAGAAAGCAAAAAAAGTAGTCCAAAACGACTTGCATTCGAATGTTAGCGTGAATAAAATCGCAGGAGAGTGGTAAGGTACTGTTTTCTATCAGTTTGCAAGCTGTGCACACAATCCCAGTGTGGCTCGGCTTGGTTGTTCGCTTTTCGGAAGGTGCCGCTCTCTCCGGCTCCCGGAGGCGAAGAAGCGGCTTCTTCGCGCAAAAAGCATTGTGCCGGTCGCGGTGTGCTCGAAGCGCGGCTTCTGCCGAAAAAAAGCCAGGGACCGGCGCTTAGCTCGGGCGAGCGCCGTACCTTCGTCTTTAGCGTCTCTTGTCGCCTACACCTAAGCAAAAAGCTTTTCCACTATGTCTCGCAAGGAGAAACTGTGCCAGTACAGAAATCATCTCCTATCGTGTTCTAGAGGTGCACGGAGCTCTGCAGAGCGTTTTGCAAGCAAAAAAGTAGTCCAAAACGACTTGCATTCGAATGTTAGCGTGAATAAAATCGCAGGAGAGTGGTAAGGTACTGTTTTCTATCAGTTTGCAAGCTGTGCACACAATCCCAGTGTGGCTCGGCTTGGTTGTTCGCCTTTCGGAAGGTGCCGCTCTCTCCGGCTCCCGGAGGCGAAAAAGCGGCTTCTTCGCGCAAAAAAGCATTGTGCGGTGCAGAGCATTTTGTGCCGGTCGCGGTGTGCTCGAAGCGCGGCTTCTGCCGAAAAAAGCCAGGGACCGGCGCTTAGCTCGGGCGGCGCCGTACCTTCGTCTTTAAGCGTCTCTTGTCGCCTACACCTAAGCAAAAAGCTTTTCCACTATGTCTCGCAAGGAGAAACTGTGCCAGTACAGAAATCATCTCCTATCGTGTTCTAGAGGTGCACGGAGCTCTGCAGAGCGTTTTGCAAGAAAGAAAAAAGAAAGTAGTCCAAAACGACTTGCATTCGAATGTTAGCGTGAATAAAATCGCAGGAGAGTGGTGGTAAGGTACTGTTTTCTATCAGTTTGCAAGCTGTGCACACAATCCCAGTGTGGCTCGGCTTGGTTGTTCGCCTTTCGGAAGGTGCCGCTCTCTCCGGCTCCCGGAGGCGAAGAAGCGGCTTCTTCGCGCAAAAAGCATTGTGCGCGGTAAAAAAGAGCATTGTGCGGTCGCGGTGTGCTCGAAGCGCGGCTTCTGCCGAAAAAAAGCCAGGGACCGGCGCTTAGCTCGGGCGTTTTGCCGTACCTTCGTCTTTAGCGTCTCTTGTCGCCTACACCTAAGCAAAAAGCTTTTCCACTATGTCTCGCAAAAGGAGAAACTGTGCCAGTACAGAAATCATCTCCTATCGTGTTCTAGAGGTGCACGGAGCTCTGCAGAGCGTTTTGCAAGAAGCAAAAAAAGTAGTCCAAAACGACTTGCATTCGAATGTTAGCGTGAATAAAATCGCAGGAGAGTGGTAAGGTACTGTTTTCTATCAGTTTGCAAGCTGTGCACACAATCCCAGTGTGCTCTCGGCTTGGTTGTTTCGCTTTCGGAAGGTGCCGCTCTCTCCGGCTCCCGGAGGCGAAGAAGCGGCTTCTTCGCGCAAAGAGCATTGTGCGGTCGCAGAGCATTGTGCCGGTCGCGGTGTGCTCGAAGCGCGGCTTCTGCCGAAAGAAGCCAGGGACCGGCGCTAAAGCTTATTTTGATACAATGCCTTCGTCAGAAGCGTCTTTGTCGCCACACCTGGACAAAAAGCTTTTCCACTATGTCCTTCAAGGAGAAACTGTGCCAGTACAGAAATCATCTCCTAAATCGTGTTCTAAAGGTGCAAGGGCTCTGCAGAGCGTTTTGCAAGAAAAGCTGGAAAGTAGTCAAAACGACTTGCATTCGAATGTTAGCGTGAATAAAATCGCAGGAGAGTGGTAAGGTACTGTTTTCTATCAGTTTGCAAGCTTTGCACACAATCCCAGTGTGGCTCGGCTTGGTTGTTCGCCTTTCGGAAGGTGCCGCTCTCTCCGGCTCAGAGGAATTTCCTGGGCCTTTTTTGCCAAAAGAAGCGGCTTCTTCGCGCAAGAGCATTGTGCGGTCAGAGCATTGTGCGGTCGCGGTGTGCTCGAAGCATGGCTTGTTGGGATTATGCTGCCAGGGACCCAATCCCTTGCAAACTCAGCAGAAAGTTCTTGACCACTTGCTTGATTGTAAGCATAAAGTTAACAATTTCAGGTGTCTTTTGTCGCCAGGTCAGCCCTGGAGCAAAAAGATTTTCCAGGATGTCTTGGGCAATTTGGCTGCTAAACTGTGCCAGTACAGAAATCATCTCCTGCTCGTGTTTAGAGTGACTGGCACAGTTTACATTTCATTTTCTCTTCTCGTTTTGGCAAAAAGCAAAAAAATTTAGTGCAAAACGACTTGCATTAAAATTCAGAGGAAAATTTTAGCCTGAATAAAATCGCAGGAGATTTGGTAAGAACAGATGACTGTTTTGCTTAGCTATGTTTTTTGGATGGTCTCAGAAGAAACACAATCCCATTTCAAAGTAATTTTCAAATTTTTTGTTTGTTCGCATTTGGAAGGTGCCGCTCTCTCCTACTTGCTTCCGGAGGGCTTCTTCTTCATGCGCAAAATCATTATGCTGTGTGGATGTTTGCCCTAGAAAAGATGTTTGTTCTGCTTTTCTTTGAGAAAAAGTATTTTTAGACCATGACAGCCTTCTAGGGCTGGGCAAAAAATTTTTCCTCCTGCTCAAAATCTTTTGCTGTCTTTGAAGCGTCTCTTATCGCCTAAACCTTTTTGCTGCTTTTCCATTATGTCTCGCAAGAAGAAACTTTGATTTCTTCCAAGACTTCTCCATCTTCTATCTACTTTTCTAGAATGCTCTTCAGCATTTTTATTTTGTTCTGCTTTGAAGAAAAAGCACTGTGTAAATCACCTACAAAATGACTTTCCATGGAAAAATCATTTAGCAGATAAAATTCACCCTTGGAAAACACTTCTCTGGTACTTCTGTTTTCTATCAGTTTCAATTTTGACAAACAATGGCCAGGTTTGAAAATGCTTTGGTTGTTCACTTTCTGGGAAGGTGTAGTTTCTTCGGCTCTCCTTAATAGAAAAACTCTTAATTTTTGCACCACCTACAATGGTTTGCATCAATCATGTTTGCACAGGTCCATTCATGTTACAACCTGGATGATTTTATCTCTTTGAAAAAAAGCTCTTGGCAATTTTGTTCTTTTGGGCACTGGGATTTAGAAAATCTTTCCATGGAAAAATATTTTCGGGCTTGTTTACCCTTGCATCTTTCTCCACTCTTTCATGCAAGTAAACAATCTTGGTTTAAAATGAATTCTGCTTACTACTGAAATTTTTCTTGACAAAAAGTGCATTTTGATTAATGTTTGTTCAAGGCAGAATTTTAACCATTACAGAAATCATCTCCTTCGTGCCTAAGAACTTTGAGCTCTGACATCTCTTTTAAGTACTTAAATTGCTCTATGGGTTCAAAACTTTTGCATTTTTAATTTACTGTGAATAAAAACGCAGGGAGTTCAGGCACCTGGTTTTCTAGAAGTTTGGGAGTCATGCACACTTTCAGCACTGGAATTGGCTTGCTGGGAGCCAACTTTGGTTGTGACCCTCCTGATGGGATTTCAGGCATTGGTGTTAAAGAATAAAAGTCAGCCAAGACATGCACTGCAATTAGTGAACTAACAGTTAAAAGGTCCTGATTGTGCTGTTTTTAGCTTGTTTCTGCCGAAAAAATGTCAGACCAAGACTTGATTTCATGGTGAACAGTTGTAGCATAATTACATTTGTCACATGAAAAGAATGGGCGTCTTCTTTCACTGTTCTTGATTTCAATTGAACTGCTCAAAAGCTTTTCCACTATGTGTCCTGGTCAAGGAGAAACTGTGCCTGTTCATTTCAGTTCCATCACAATCGTGCATTCATTGAAAGTTTCTTTGATTTCTTAACTCCTTTTGTAATAAAAGAAAACAGTGGACTCCTAGTGATAAAACAACTCAACAACAAAAATTATTCAAATTCTGAAAAGTTGAACAATGTTCAAACTTTGGTGCAATCTCTGTTTTAATCAAAATTGCAAAAAGTGTAAAAATCCCAAAAAACATATAGCTTGCATCTTATTAAGGGTGTGTGATTAACAACATAGATGTTTGTGAAATGGAGGCTCTACTGGAGCTTTATCATTTTAGTGGTGCATCAGTTAGATAGTCACTTGATGCAATTAAATGACTCTATTTGATAGAGCAGGCAGCAACATTTTAATGGGCATTTGCCTTCTACATTTTTCCTCTAGAGATGGCCTTTTTAAAGGAAAAACTTTTCCAGAAAATCTGGCAAGGAGAAACTGTGCCAGTAAACCATCTCCTATCTTGTTCTTGCATCATTTGCTTTTCTGCAAATACTACCTCATCATATGTACAGAAAAAAAAAAAAAAAACCCAACAAAAATCAACTAGAAAAAGTAACTCTTAAACATATAATGGGGTAATAATAATAGGTTTAAAAATCTGCAGATTGTCTTTTCCAAATTCCTCTCCCAGCCATGTCTAAAGAACATTTTTTCAGAGAAAATGGCTGCAAGATTGATGGAGTTCCATTCAATCATCATATGTTGATTATCATGCGCAAAAAAGCTTATTAGCACATGCTCCAGTCTAAGCATGTCACTCAGAAGGTATAACAATATTGATGCTTTTTTTACTGTGACAGAAACATGGGTACACTGGTTCTGCAATTTTAAAATCATCAGGCAATAAAAAAATAAAAAGCAATGCCCACTTTTATTTTATAAAATGGAGATCAGAATGGGTTTCAGTAATTCTTCTTGCTCCTATTCATTTGAAATTAGAGTACCTAACTGTTTTTTCTCATAAATGCCACTTCAAGTGATGCTTTATTGCCTTCGGCTATGAAAGAGGACAATACATTTTAATTTGTATTGCTATAATTAAGCCTGAAATTTGATTTGATTTGATTTTTATATAGTCTCCCTGGTCAGGCATTGTGATGATGATTTTTTTGCTGTTCAGAATTCAGGACTACAAAAATACTATTTTGGCCAGAGTAATGTGACGGGTGATGCAAGATTTGCAGTTCTAACAGGTTAACAAGTGTTATTTTCTCTCTGTCACTTTCACCAATCTCATCAGAAGAAGACCTTATCATAGTTTTTTGATTTGTTTTTTTTTTTTTAATAAATTTTTAAGTGAATTTCAATGTCATTTTCTCACTTAAATTCCAGGTATATGATACAGATAATAGCTGGACTTTAGACTCATTTAACTCTAACAGTAATACCAAATCCTTTAGCTGATGGAGAACAGCAGTACCTTAATCCCATTTTATCCTGCAGGAGATTGACTTTCTCTGGTTCCATTTGATGACAATAAAAAACCATGACAGGCAGAACAAACTCATATTGCTGTGGGCAACTACTTTTGGTGAAATCAATCCCTGTCTTTTCAGGGAGCAGGTGTCCTTTGTCTGGCTATCACGAGCATTCCATGTGGTTATGAAGAGAGCATTGAGTTTTGGCAGGTCAGACTTTAAAACATCGGGAGGAATAGCACGTGCTTGGTTGGCATCCTCAATCTTTTGGGATTTCTGGGATGTGCTCAGGCACATCATTCCTCTTCTCTCAAGACTATCAAAGTTCCTCCTTCCTCAAGATCATCCAGCAACATTATTTTCTTGGCAGCAGGACCAAAACTTCTACAAAAACAGGCCTACCCAGAGCCTAGCCTAGTCTAAATGAAGTATGTAAAGAAAGATGGAAATGAGGTTTTTAGATAATTCACATCAAATTTAGGAAAACAGGATATCTTTCTAGAAATACAACTCTTTTCAATTCTCAAGGCTCATAAAGCTTCATTTTAAAATTTTGCTGATATTTCTTTATCTACTTTTCCTGGGTTTTGTACCTATTTTAAATTAGTTCTGGTTTACAATTGCACAACATTCAAAGAAAACAAAAGTAAATACTCATCACATTTGTTGTAGCTCATTAACCTACTATTGAGCTGAGTTTTGATATTTTCCTAATCGTTGCGGGTATACAGGCGTTTTTATTCATTCAGATTTAGTTTCAAAACTACCTGACACTGTTTTTTGTGAAAGCTAGTGGAGAATCTATATTGCTTGCAGTGAACAACCCAGCAGCAATCAGAGAATGTCCACATTATAAGGGTGCCCGTGGAGATACTATGAAGTACAGCTGTTTCACAAAAAAAAAATTTAACTGGTTTTGGTTGTTTTGTTTTGTTTGTTTGTTTTGTTTTTGGGGTTTTTTTTTTCTTTGGTTTGGCTTTTTGTTTTGTTTGGGGTTTTTGATTTGGTTTTGTTTTTTTTTTTTTTCCTTTTCCTTTGGTTCTCTTTTGTTTGTTTGAGTTTTTTTTTGGGGAGGTTTTGGTTTTATTTCTTTATTTCTTTATTTTAACTAGGCGGTTTCCACAAAGTTTTTCCAAAAGACAAGTCTTTCTACATCTACTTTTAAGGTCATTAATATCTGTCTTCCCCAAAAGACCTTTTGAAAGGTTAGACACATTTTAGTTGTACTTTCTGGGCTTAAGCACTGCTGTTCTCTTGCAGAGTTCTCGTTTTCTTTCAGGTCACACAAAAATTTTGTTAGAATTTGTAAAAACTCCATACAAAGCATTCCACCCCAACCACCCCTATGATACAAAGGTGGCTACAGGACTTGAAGTCAGATGTACACCTATTGGAGCCCTTGGAAGAACCATCGCACATATCAACCTCTTCAGAGACATCCAGAAGGTTCAGAACCTGAATTTCCACAGGTTTTCTATTTTTCCTACTAATAAGTAAGCTTCTCAGATTACCTGGGTTCAGGTTGTAAACTGGAGAGTGATGAAAAAAAATCAACAAAATGCTAAAGGAAAGAATAGGGTTACTTTTTCTCAAAGATTTCTTGAAGCAATTATCTTATACCAATGGTTTGAAGAGTTGATGTGGTTTAGAAAATTTTCAAAGTTTATGTGGGTGAAGGAAAGAAAAAAAACTTCTTCTAATTTTCTTCTAATACATTTCTGTAGAGATGTGGTTTAGACAGAGCATGCAGTTGATGACAGACAAAAAGCACAAATTTGGACAGAAATACTGGGGGTTAGGTTTCACCTCATTGGCAGGGTGTCCAACTGTATGGAGGCCAGACAAGCAAGGATAAGGAGAAAAAAATTGTCCCTCTTATTTCAGAACTGTGCTTTATCCATCCCAAAGTGGAGTGAATCAATGGCTGCACTTGGCCTTCTCTGGTTGGAATTCCCAGATATCTCATCCCTGCCATTGTGTCAGGCAGACTGTGACATGGCCTTCCAAGGAGGCAGCAAAGGGATACATAAACGGCTCAGTTTTGCTAGAATAGGGTTTTTCTTTGAGCCTTCCATGGGAAGCAGCAAACTGTGCATTATCCTACCTAAGGAAAAGTTCTGGATCAGTACATATTTGAACGTTTTGCTCAGTTTTGCTAGAATAGGGTTTTCTTTGATGTCTCCTTGTGGTGGATCTGAGGGAGAGAGCAGCATGTGGCTTTCCCAGGGATGCAAAGGTGCTGCAGATCTTGTTACCACCACTAGCGAAGGAAAAGGCAGTTGTCAAAAGTGCTTGCATTGAAATTAGAGTGAATAAAATGCAATGGTGGTAAGGTACTGCTTTAGCGTCTCTTGTCGCCTACACCTAAGCAAAAAGCTTTTCCACTATGTCTCGCAAGGAGAAACTGTGCCAGTACAGAAATCATCTCTATCGTGTTCTAAGGTGCACCAGCTCTGCAGAGCGTTTTGCAAAAGCAAAGAAAAGTAGTCCAAAACGACTTGCATTCGAATGTTAGCGTGAATAAAATCGCAGGAGAGTGGTAAGGTACTGTTTTCTATCAGTTTGCAAGCTGTGCACACAATCCCAGTGTGGCTCGGCTTGGTTGTTCGCCTTTCGGAAGGTGCCGCTCTCTCCGGCTCCCGGAGGCGAAGAAGCGGCTTCTTCGCGCAAAAAGCATTGTGCCGGTCGCGGTGTGCTCGAAGCGCGGCTTCTGCGAAAAAGCCAGGGACCGGCGCTTAGCTCGGGCGAGCGCCGTACCCCGTCTTTAGCGTCTCTTGTCGCCTACAGCTAAGCAAAAAGCTTTTCCACTATGTCTCGCAAGGAGAAACTGTGCCAGTACAGAAATCATCTCCTATCGTGTTCTAGAGGTGCACAGAGCTCTGCAGAGCGTTTTGCAAGAAGCAAAAGAAAGTAGTCCAAAACGACTTGCATTCGAATGTTAGCGTGAATAAAATCGCAGGGAGAGTGGTAAAGGTACTGTTTTCTATCAGTTTGCAAGCTGTGCACACAATCCCAGTGTGGCTCGGCTTGGTTGTTCGCCTTTCGGAAGGTGCCGCTCTCTCCGGCTCGGA